>CM022547.1:2332863-2638553 GCA_012273795.1 Dendrolimus punctatus | reverse complement strand
ACGGCAAAAAGCTGTGCACGGAGACCCAGGTAGTGTGTAGCCACTGCGGTGGACCCCACACTCGCAATGAATGCGAGGAGTACACGGTGGGCGCGCCACCGAAATGCAAGAACTGCGTCCGAGAAAAGAAGGCTACAGCGAACCATAATGCCTTCAGTGAGGAGTGCCCAGTAAGGGCCAGATGGGACGCAATAGTGCGCGCAACCGTGGCCTATTGCTAGAGGAACTACCGGGGATAACACAATAGTAATGGACCGGAAGCCGTGCCTCGTTGGAGAAAAATGGATTTATACACTGGTGGTGAAAACGTGACAATGGACCAGTCAACGTGGCATGGCCTACGGTTCCGCTATCGTGCGTAGAACCGGTACTTTCCTCTGGTACTAGGAATAGGGCGGTGTGGAACACACCAAGAAAATCAGCGACCTTGGCTAGAATGGACTGGGAGCCTGCAGCGAAGAAACAAAACACAACACATCTAAGGCACAAAACACATGCACTACAATACGAACAAACACAACACACTAGCATAAACACTAACAAACATACGCTTCACATAATTAGTAACAATTAAAACAAGCAACTTTTAATGGAAAAGTTGTTAGTTTGTAACAAGACAACATACATGCAAAACACACTCAACACAATCACACTCTAGTAATACACACAGAAACACGACAAATTAGTAGGTAAAACATAATACATACCAAACTGCAGGTATCCCGGTGATAGTGGTACCTAGAACATACAAAAGTAAATAGTAAATCAGCAATTAAATTGAATAACAATATATATTGAACAGTAACAAATTAATAGTAATATCAAGTGTATAATAAACGACACTGCAGAAATATACTTAGTATATTACATGTACAGCGTCGGCAATAGAGTAAGGTAAACATATATATAGTTTGTAATAAATTGTAAACATACACATGTAATAGATAAACTAGGTTCTTACTAGAATGAATAAAGATAAAATGTGCGTCTTTAGAAACAAAATAAACAAATACATACAAAAATTGCACTACTCAATATAAAAATAGAAACTAAGTAAAAATAATGTAGGTAATAGCTGGTAAAAATATGTAAATGTTAGTTATATATAAATAGATATGTAAGTACAAAATGTAATACCTATATTAAGCTAGAAATGTAATATAAATATTGGAAAACTAATAAATAAACAAAAAAGCACATCCTACAAACTCCCAACCCAACCCAACCAACTTCCAACCTAAACCAACTCCCTCTTCCTTCCAACTTTCCTCAACCAACTTACCCATCACAAAAATCGTACAAATTATTTACCTGAGTAGCATGCACTTAGAAATATAAAAATATAGTTAGAACAAAGTAGGAAACTCAGTAAAAACAAAAATAAGTAGTAGCATAACTAGAAATTTTTTCTTTTTTGTATTGTAGAAATTAGACCTTTTGTACAAGAAAATAAAGTAATGAGAGCTCTGTCTTGACCAATGATAGAGGCCCTGGAAAAAAAAAAAAAAAAAAAAAAAAAAAACCTAACCTAACCTAACCTAACCTAACCTAACCTAACCTAACCTAACCTAACCTAACCTAACCTAACCTAACCTAACCTAACCTAACCTAACCTAACCTAACCTAACCTAACCTAACCTAACCTAACCTAACCTAACCTAACCTAACCTAACCACGCAAAATATCAAGGCACGAACAACACACAGTAACAAAACAACCATGTAACAATAAGGCACTGCAACTATATACTTATATATATGTTTAACAGTACCAGTATTAAGTAGTAGTAAGTAATAAGGAAACATAGCATTAATCACAGACGATACAAACCCCTAAGGAGAGATATTGTCCTTGTCAATATACATAAGCCTAATAATAGAAATGTACAGTATATCTACCTCTATGATAATAACATCATAAAAATTGTAATTATAAATATATATCGTAATTTAGCAAACTACTTTGGCAATACAAAATAAAATGTAAAATAGTTGATAGTAAAATATTGTAAATTAGACAAATAAGCAAAACATGTAAAATTGGCAAATAAATAAAATTAAAAAACAGCACCCAACACTTCCCAACCTTACCCAACCATAACCAACCCATCCCAACATTCATACCTATTACACCCAAACACACTTTCCAACCATCCCCCACTCAATCCAACCCTTTCGCATCAAAATTATTTACCTTAGCTAAACTACGAATAGGTAGATAGATAGGATAGACAAAAATGTATGGATAGGAGAAAGAAATTTCTATAGTAGTAAGATTTAAATAAAGAACTACACCTAGGTAATCTTGTACGCCTGGGAGAAAGCGGAAAAAAAAAAAAAAAAAAAAAAAAAAAAAAAAAAAAAACCTAACCTAACCTAACCTAACCTAACCTAACCTAACCTAACCTAACCTAACCTAACCTAACCTAACCTAACCTAACCTAACCTAACCTAACCTAACCGAACCGAACCGAACCGAACCGAACCGAACCCAACCCAACCCAACCCAACCCAACCCAACCCAACCCAACCCAACCCAACCCAACCCAACCCAACCCAACCCAACCCAACCCAACCCAACCCAACCCAACCCAACCCAACCCAACCCAACCCAACCCAACCCAACCCAACCCAACCCAACCCAACCCAACCCAACCCCGATGCAAACCATCATTAGCTTACCTTGAGCACTTACTGAATGCACACAATACCATGATCCGTTTTCACATAGCGGCATCTATCGGTGTAGTATTTGTCTGTGAAATAGAGGTAATTGGCTCGGGATGCCATGGCTTTTCTTGATGGTTACGCCACGCCGCCATGAATGATGTTGGTGGGGGGGGGGGGAGGGCTTGCTAGCTTTAACCTACCTATTGGCGCCGAACGATATTGCACGTTATGATGGCACCTTACCCATAGAAGACGGTGATCTGGGCTCAGAAGCTCCAGATTTGGAAAACAGGAAAAAAAAAAAAAAAAAAAAAAAAAAAAAAAAAACCTTGATACAAATCCCCTACATGCTCGTTGAGTATCTTCAGGGTTGTCATTTTTGACGTTTTGGTGAGTTTAATAAGCCAAAAGGAATTTATTTTTTGTACCCCAATACTGCCAAGAACTACCAGGTTTTATAAAATGTCTGCCGATTATGGCAGAATCTAAAATAGGCGACTCCTGCCAAAATAGCAGGAACCTTTTTTTTTTTTTTTTTACATGGGGAAATGCGTTGCCGCACCGTCAGCCGCGCGGGGGATCATGCGCGGCCGGTGTGTGGGGCTCCCCGACGCCGGTTCAATACGACCGGCTGCCGGTATACCCACTAAAACCCCATGGGAGCCTTCCTTGCGCCTAGCGCCGGGGTCGCGGTACATGCGTGAGCTTAACCCGCAACCCCGGCAGCGGCCGGCCGCCTCGTAAACAGAGGCGGCCTCTCCTGTGTGCGGGCCGGGGAATGACGTTTCCCCGGCCCTGAGAGGGACGCGCGGCTGCCTCTCGCGGCATTAGTGCGGGCGGAGGTCTATGTGGATCCCCCAGACCTCGACGCCCGCTGCCGCCGGGAGGGGGAGGCTGCGAGGATTACTCCTGCGCCATCACCCCTCCCTCTCCTTCCTCCTCCCCCCGCCGCTTCGCGCACTCAGCAGCGTCAGCGGCGGGGGGGGGGCATCGCGATAGGGGGGGAGGGGGAGGCTGCGAAGGATTGCTCCTGCGCCATCACCCCTCCCTCTCCTTTCTCCCCCTCCGCCGCCTCGCGCTCTCAGCAGCGTCAGCGGCGGGGGGGGCTTCGCGATGGGGGGAGGGGGAGGCTGCGAAGGATTGCTCCTGCGCCAACACCCCTCCCCCCTCTCCTTCCACCCCGCCCCCCCGCCGCCTCGCGCACTCAGCAGCGTCAGCGGCGGGGGGGGCCTCGCGATAGGGGGGAGGGGGAGGCTGCGAAGGATTGCTCCTGCGCCAACACCCCTCCCCCCTCTCCTTCCTCCCCTTTTCCCCGCCGCCTCGCGCACTCAGCAGCGTCAGCGGCGGGGGGGCCTCGCGATAGGGGGGAGGGGGAGGCTGCGAAGGATTGCTCCTGCGCCAACACCCCTCCCCCCTCTCCTTCCTCCCCTTTTCCCCGCCGCCTCGCGCACACAGCAGCGTCGGCGGACGGAGCGGGGAGGGTAGGTCGCCGGTCAGGCCGGCGGTGGTGGGGTGGACATCACCACCGCCGTCCTCGACGGCCAGCGGAGAAAATCTCGACGCTGGCGGTCGCAACGGAAGGGATGGGTGTTTGGGGAGGAGGTTTGGGAAGGAAGGGAAGGCATTGGGATTTGGAGGCGGAGAGGTGGGACACCACTGTCACGGAGTGAAAGGGGGATGTGACAGTGGCGGCTCGGGGCCCCGGGGACGCGTCCCCTTGTACCGCTTCCTGGACGGAGTAGAGTCCAGGGCGGCACCCCCTGGGGGAAAATAGCAGGAACCTGCGCGAGCGACCATCGACGCCGCCCACCCAACCTCCCCTGCCGCCCGTCTTCGCCATTTATTTCAAATAAATATATATTAAATAAATATTATATTGCATCGCTAACGAGCGGTTTTCCATAGTTCTGGTACAATCCTAGTTAATATTGACTTTGCAAATAAAAGAGGAAATGGCAAAGCAATAAATGATACAAATTTGGTAACAAAAACAGGTGATGTGTGATTTTTATTTTGACATTACAAACATTGTATGAAGACATTCTTCCACTGACTGTCATTGTTCGAAGAGAGGCTGAAGCGTCGCCCGGCTGCGCCACACCTGTCGGATCAGACAAACACACCGGTGACTCGGTTAGCTCGGGTCGAGAGGGTCAACAGGCGAAGGAGTCAACAACGGAGACGACGGTTACGTGAATGGAGTCCGGCGTGAGCACGAGCAGCGTGTCGGCCTCGGGGGGCGAGTGCGGGGGGCGCGGCGGCAGCAGCGCGGCGAGCGCCGGGCCGCGGTGGCGCAGCGCGGCGGGGGCGCGCCCCCGCGCCACCACGCCCCACACGCGCACCTCGCCGCCCATCGCGCCGCAGGGCGCGGCGAAGAAGGCGCGCGACGCCGCCGGCTGCGCGTAGTGCTCCACGCCGGCGGGGGGCGCGCCGCCGCCGGCGAGCGCGCGCAGCGGCCTCAGCGCCGGCAGCGACAGGCACGCGCCGCCGCCGCCCGCCCAGCTCGCCCACACGCAGCGCCCGCTGCCGACGAACGGGCACCGAGGTTAGGACTCGTCAGGCCTCACCCGACATACCTGCGGCCGCTGGAGCTCACTTCGGGTGCACCGCGAGGCCGGTGGGGCGCGCGCGCAGCGGGCACGCGGCGTCCGGCGGCGTGCACAGCGCGCGCACCTCCGCCTCGGTGGGGTCGCGCTCGGGCGGCGCGGGCGCCTCGCGGGCTGCGCGCCACCTCCGCAGGCGCGCGCCCAGGTCGCCCCCGGCGGAGGCGAGCAGCGGGGGCGGGCGCCTCTCGGCCAGCGCCCACAGCCCCACCGCCCCGCCCCCGGGGTGGCCCCACGCGGCCACCAGCGCCCGGATCTGCGTCGCCCCTCCGGCCGCGCGCGTCGCGTGCAAGTACGCCTCGTCGCCGCTGTCGCCGCTGTCACCGCGGCCCGCCTCCGCCGGCACCTCCGCCACGAGGGCGCGCAGCAGGTGGCCGCCCTCGTTGAATATGCGCAGCAGCGGCGCGGTGACGCCGGCGTACTCCGAGTGCGTCTCCTGCGTGGCCGCGTTGAGCCACACCGTGGTGGCGGCGAGCCCGGGCGCCAGCGAGCGCAGCTCGAACGAGAGGAAGGCGTCGCCGGCGGCGTCGGCCCAGCAGCCGGCGGCGCCGCCGCTGGCGCGCGCCCTCGCCCCCGCGCCCCACCCGCCCCCGCCGCCCGCGCCCTCGTGCAGCACGAGCAGCTCCCACGCGTCGCGCTGCGCCAGCGCCCTCTTGCCGGCCACGAGCAGCCGCGCGCCCGCCCACTCGCCGCGCTCGGCGCTGGCCCACCCGCGGCCCCCCAGCCCCGCACTCCAGCGCTCCTCCCACCGCCCCGCACCACACATCTCCCAGATCTGAACACATTACAACAGTCAAAATATGTTTAATACTCACATGAATAACGTCTAAAAATGTATGAAAGAATTATACATCAACCAGAACTTAGTGATGTTATTATTTTAAAGTAACCTATAGTAGGCTGCAGCATCAGCATCAGCAAAACATTGTACATTGAACCGTACAAAGACAATATATAAAACAAGAAATCCTAATCATAATAATGTTATGCATACCGAAACAGTGGCGTCACTGGCAAGTAGAGCAAGGCGCTTCCCGCATGGACTCAGTGCAGCGTGCGACAGGCCCTCGGAGTGCGGCTGCAGGTGGCCCGCTGCCTCCCAGCCCGCCATGGCTTCCACGTACAACTGTCGCCATCCCACTTCACCTGTAACATATTCAATACTAATTCCAGCACCAATCTCACAAATGAGGCCAGCGAGAACAGGCTGTTGGATAGCATGTGTTCAAATTAATAAAATAAGTTAAATGAAACAATTTAATGAGATGAAAGAGTGGATATGTTAGCTTTACCTAGTGTTTCTCTCTCAGTCGCTCTTCTCTTTAACACTTGTTAGCATCTTGAAACATCCACAGGCATAAGTCATAACATGCAGCTCACTACAAAAAGGAATTAGGCTTCAGTTAGTTACAAGTATTATGGCCCTGATACCATTTAGAACCATATAAGCACAAATGAGCTCTAGCAGCAAACTTTGCTTAGGCCAGTGATGTATGTATCTATATTTCATAGAATTAGTAACATGGAGCAATACTAAGCACACCATTATGCTGTTAACATAAATTAAATCAAATAAGTGAAGAAAACAGAGTCTCCGAGTGTGGTCAATTCAGATTGAACATGCACTGGAAACGCATTTGGTGGAGATTATTCAACTGCCAAAGAAGGGTTCCTTTATTATTTATTAAGGTACCTCTATCTTTCAAATGGCATAATGGATTTTGACAGTTAAGGTAATGTTGTATTATTCTTAAAAACGTGGCCACTCTCTACTTCTAAAGGGAGACTGGAACCTGGCCACTAATGCTGGTACACAACCCAAGGTGGTTACGGCAGCATACTCTAGACCAGGGGTGGTAGCGATCCAGATGCCACCCTACATCTTATGGCAAGCTACTCGACCACAGGAGCTTGTATACTTACTCCATTCCTGTAGGGATAAAAACCCATAAGATGTTTTTAATTTGGAATTGTGCTAAATAAAACTGTAGTGTGTATACAGTTTTAGTATAGGCGGGAAGGGTACAATGTATGAAATACTAAACTCAATGAGCGCTGTAATGACACTGATTGCATTTCTGACAATATATTAATATAAATGTGTTGTAAAGTGTTAGGCCACAGTTGTTTATTTGTAAAACACTCACTTTGTAAAACAGTTACTTTATTTAAAAAAAAAAAAGATCACAATTGTTTAGAGAAATATTCAATAGAAACAAAATACTGGACAAATCCTTACATTACCAGAAAAATAAATTGCAGAGAATAATTGTCACTGCAAAAAAACGACAACAACATGATTTTATATCTTTTTGACCGAAGGTCTTATGTTATGAATCTTATGACCATCTATCTTGTTGTGGTTTTGCTGAGATTCAGGAGACATGATGCACAAACGATCATCACAACTGGGAACTGCAAGACTTACTAGTCTTGCTATACCCACCTTGTCAGCAGACGAGTATGATACCAGAAGCTGGGTGAGTGAATTGCCATACAAATGTATCTCACATACATGTGCGTGGTACTCCTCAGTGACTCATCGTCAAGGTTCACATAGGGTACACTTGCCTCGAGAGCTCTGTTTTTAGGCATCAGATTTGTTTGAGGCTCAATTTTTCGTTTGGTGTATATTATACTTGGTGTATATATATATATATTTGGCGTATATATATAATTGACTGTGTTGTTGAATAGGCATTGTAAGAGTATTACTGTGTTCACGCAGCAGCGCCAGCTGATCAGTGCGCGACAGCGGCGCGTGCGCCGCGAGCAGACGGCGCCAGAGCGAGGGCGCGGCGGCGATGCGGCGCCATGCGCGGCACACGGCGCCCGCGCGCGCCAGCTCCGCGCCGCCGAGCCACGCGAACACCAGCTCCAGCGCCACGCGGCTCAGCTGATGCCGCCCTTGCCACTGCCACCGACTCCCACCTTCCCTTTCAGCTCTCATTATTAACATTTATTCACGATCACATCAAATAACTCCTAGTCCACCTCCAGTGGAATGATCCTTCTATTGTGGAAGGCTGCGCGTTAACTGGTTATGTACTCTGTGAAATAAGTATTGGTTTCGCACAATAACTATCTAGTTTACAATTGAAAGTAAACTAAAATCAGCCAGCTCCAGCAAACATTATAATAATTAATATATAAATAGAATATAGATTGCTCTACAGCTGACTCAGTTGACAACTTGACACTACTTGACAGATAAAGGATAAAGTTGAGGTCAGTGTTGCCGGATGACTGTGTCAATTATTCCCAAAATTTTGTAGAAAATAAGCTTTTTGAAAAAAAAAAATTGTGTGTGTACTTATGTACACGTGTTAGAAGTTATACTTCTTTGGCGTATCAAGATAAAAATCTTTTCAAAAATTTTATCTTTTGTCTTATTCTACGTTTGTAGAAAAAACAACACTAACTAAATGTATGGGTAGACCTACGAAAGGTGCCGCGCTCCTTAAAAAATATAGGTCCAAGAAACGGGAACAAAAAATGTTCGTAAAATAAAAACTACTGGGCTAAACTATGTTAAATTTTTAGGGGACCAAATGGCAACTATTCCGCATCAAACTAAACAAGAATCACGTAAATCGGATCATAAATCTCAGAGTAATCGGTGTACATATGGAACGGTATGAAACATTTTTTTCATAAAATAAAAACTACTGGGCCAAAGTATATTATATTTTAGGGAACTAAATGGCTATACTATTTCGCATCGAACTAAAAAAGAACCCGGGAACTCTTTTCTTTATAGAAAAAGTATTACAATTTTAAAAATAGAATGTGATTCTGAAAGTATATCAGAAATCAAGTGAAGTCAATGAGAAAAAAACTTCAACGGCCAAGTTGAAAAACGAATGGCAACGGACAAGTGGAAAAACGAATCGCAACGTACAAGTGGAAAAACTTCAACTGACAAGTGACTTAAAATTTTGTTGCGATTCATTTTGTCACTTGTCAGTTGAAATTTTTCCACTTGTACGTTGCGATTCGTTTTTCCACCTGCCCGTTTCGATTCATTTTTCCACTTAACCGTTGCCATTCGTTTTTCAACTTGTCCGTTGCGATTCGTTTTTCCACTTGTCCGTTGAAGTTTCACTTCTAATATGTGTCCCAGCACACATTTCAATTTTTCGCAGGTTTACTGTAAATTATGATTTCGGTAAGTTGGGTACATTTTAGTGAATGCATTTTTTATTTAAACATATTTTATTTTATCAAACAAAAAACTGAATTCGATCCGGAACCAAAAAAACACCTTTATATAACTTTTTGAATTATTCAATTTGGACATTCCATTCGAAAGATATCACGAGTTTAAAAATGTAAGAATTAGACCACGTGACTGTGACGCTTTTTCTTGAGCGAAAAATCGTAAGGCCCCCCTTACGATTTTTCTCTATATAGAAGTTTCACTTCAAAAATTGAGAATGAAGAATTCCCTGTATTCTCCTACGTTCACGCACCGCCAGAATTGTCTCGAACTGGCTTACCCAGCATGAAGATGAAATTACTCTAATTCCATGGCCGTCTTGGTCACCAGACCTCAACCCAATAGAAAATTTATGAGATTTCATGGTTCAAATGTGGAATAACAGAAACGAGAAGACAAAGGAAGCAATTGAGCAGCACTCTAATGAAATTTGGAATTACCCCTCATGTAATTAACCGACATCTGCAATCGTCTTATCGGGTCGATGCATAATCGACTATTAGACGTCATTGAAAACAATGGTGCTTATACCTGGTTTTAGGTTTAAGTAGAGTAAAATGAGTGCCATTTCTAACTTTGAAATAAAACCAATTAATAAAATTAACAAAAAAATATTTTTTTATATTCTTCCACATTAATGTTGTTAATTATTTTCTTGTGTATTTCTACTACCTAACGTATAACGATAACTCTAATATCTAATGTTGCATATACAAAAGGTTTGGCCTGTGTCACCTTTGGCTTGTCGATTTATGACCGGTTCCTATATCTTACTATTCACTCCACTTCCCTGCTTTACCGTAGGTTGAATTTTGACATTACTTGTACCTATGGAGAATACTTCAAATTTTAATCGTTAGTAAGGCAAATAAACGGTCGGTAAGATATAGGAACCGATAGTAATAGCACGTAATAGCATTTGTCAGATGTTACACGAGTATAGACGAGTCTCTCTGATCTGTTTAATACAACGTAGTCGATGTCTAATAACATGATAACAAGTTTGTTACTGAGGGTGGTGGTTGATGATGATATGATTGGTTGCGGCCGTTGAGCGGTGTACGGGTCAATGAAAGATATTGTTTGCGACGTACACTTTTAATCACACACACACTCTCTCAATGTTACAATATTATAGTTCAGAAGGATTTTTGATATGAAGGCAAGCAGCGAGCGCGAAAAACTAACGTTTCGTACACGGGCACGTATGTCGTGCGGACGCGTTGAAGACGTGAATCGGACTGTGTCGAGATGACCCGAAATATATTCATTCGGCTCTCGGCTGTTTCGCGGCAAATGGATTGCCGCGAAAAATTGTGGGCGCGCTGTCATACAACGGCGCGATGTTTTGCTTGCCACAGATAAATATTGGTTCCGCGCTTGCGTGCTTGTTTTTATGTTGGCACTAATGTCGCCACACCACCCACCCACGGAGAAAAGTACCCCCAACAAATAATAAAATAAGTCTTACAATATTTAAAAAAAACTTATGTCTAAAATATTTACATATACTACACATCCACGGGCGTCTTGAAACGAACATGACGTCCCGAGCGAGTCACATACTTGGGATGTGGTGAAGATGTGCTTGGGAGTAGTGGTGGATTGGCCTGAGCCGGAGTTGTTGGTGGGGTTAGAGTAGGCGGTGTGGATGGAGCGTGAAGTGGAAGTGGTGGAAGAGGAGGTGAAGAAATTTGGGCCCCCTCTAACTCGGTGAAACTCTGTTCTATGGAGATGACTTCTATTCTAGACATTGTGTCAGCAACCACATTGTCCTCTCCCTTTATATGTACAATGTCTGTTGTGAACTGGGAAATGAAGGACAGCTGGTTGAGCTGAACAGGAGGAAGCTTTTCTCGGCGTTGAGTGAAAGAATAGATGAGCGGTTTGTGGTCCGTGTAGATTGTCACGTGTTGAACCTCGAGCAGGTAGCGAAAGTGTTGTACGCTTTCGTATACCCCGAGGAGTTCACGATAGTACGCGGGCCATTGTGATTGTTTGTCAGTAAGTTTCTTACTGAAAAAGGCCAAAGGCTGCCATTGGTTGCCTATCTTCTGTTGGAGGCAAGATCCCACGTGAACTGAAGAGGCGTCAGTGAAGAGTCCCAGTTTAGCGTCGCTGACTGGGTGAGCAAGGAGAGTAGCACTCACGAGGCTATCCTTGCACTTCTGAAACGCGAGTTCAAGTTCGGGCGTCCATGGAACTGGCTTTGGTCCTTTGAGTTTAGATGCAGCTAAGGCATCTATGAGCGGAGCTTGCAATTCTGCAGCCTTTGGGAGGAATCGGCGATAAAAGTTTATCATGCCCAAGAATCTGCGAAGTCCTTGCACGGTTTTCGGCAAGGGATAATTTTGCAGAGCTTCGATTCTCTCTGTAGGCGGGCGTGTACCGTCTTTGTTAATACGGTAGCCGAGGAAAGTAACCTCGTCGACGCCGAAAATGCTTTTTGATGCATTTACTACGCAGCCATAGTTGACCAAGCGCTGGAAAACTGTACGCAGGTGTTCCAGGTGGTCTTCTGGTGTCTTTGAAAAGACCAGTAGGTCATCAACATAGGCGTAGCAGAAATCGAGTCCCCTCATGACTTCGTCAATGAAACGCTGGAACGTTTGTCCTGCGTTTCGAAGACCGAAGGTCATGAAGGGAAACTCGTACAGACCAAATGGAGTGGTTATTGCGGTCTTGCAGATGTCAGATTCATGAACTGGCAATTGTTGGTAAGCCTTTACCAAGTCAATTTTGCTGAAGATAGTGGAACCTGCGATGTTGTGTGCGAAGTCGGCGATATGTCTGACAGGATACCGGTCTGGCACAGTTCTTGCATTCAGAGCCCGGTAGTCGCCACACGGTCGCCACTCTTGGTCTCCTTTCTTCGCCATGTGTAGAGGAGAAGACCAAGGACTGTCCGAAGGTCTAGCTGTTCCGCAGTTGACCATGTCCTCAAATTCCTTTTTAGCTGCTACTAGCTTCTGAGGTGCGAGACGACGTGGACGGCAAGAGACAGGAGGGCCATCGGTAGTCACGATGTGATGAACCGTGGTATGCTTCACTTGCCGTGGGAGGCCTGGAGGTCTGGTCAAGTCCGGGAACTCGAGGAGCAGCTTGGAGTATGCTGAGGATTCCCTGACTGACACGGCTTTCACACT
The DNA here is from genome assembly GCA_012273795.1 of Dendrolimus punctatus. Lineage (NCBI taxonomy): Eukaryota > Metazoa > Arthropoda > Insecta > Lepidoptera > Lasiocampidae > Dendrolimus > Dendrolimus punctatus. The sequence goes on along the minus strand of CM022547.1, from coordinate 2,625,916 downwards.
GACTTGGTTGACTTGTGCAATTGTAGCAGCAGTTGTCAAGCTTGTGTTTCCGTCAATTAGGCGTTTGTGGCGGAGGTCTGGCAATAAATTGTAGAAGCTAAGAAAATCCGAGCCTATTATTGGGATTTCTACATCGGCGATGGTGAAATTCCATTGAAAGTTCCGATGCAAGCCCAGATTGAGGCAAAGGGATATGCTGCCGTAGGTGTTTATGGTGCTGCCATTGGCTGCGGCCAATTGGTAATCCGTTGCTGACTTGGCACGACCTTTGGCTAACCGTTGAGGATAGCAGCAGAGGTCGCTACCTGTGTCAATTAGGAACTTGAGCCCTGTCGTCTTATCTGTGACGAATAACCGGCGGCAGAACGTGTTGCAGTCAGTCGCCGCGTCTACTGACTGCATTTTGGGTTTCCCTGATCTTGATTTACCCAGGAGCAGGGGCTGACGCACTTCTTGGCCTTTTTGTGGTATGTTTTGTGATACCAGCATAAGGAGGTGGAGGGAGAGGAGCGGGTTGAAGATCTGGAACTAGCTCTGGGTCTGACTAGGTCACGTCCTTGACGTGGACGCGCCCGAGATTCTGCCGTTAATGCTTCCACCGTCTTCATTAGCTGTTCGAAGCGGTTGGCGAGCTCAATGAGCTCAGGAGATTTAGTTGTAACGGCGTGAACCGCAGGTGTGGCCACTTCCAAGATCTTGTCTGCGATGTCGGCTGCCTTTTCCAAAGGCAGGTCCTCCTGTGCAGCTAAAATTGCTTGTACGTTTGCAGGAAGGCGACGCAGCCACAGTTGTCTGATTATCTCGTCGCTCCTGAAATCTGATCCTGCCAAGGACTGGAGGCGTCGCAAGAATTGTGATGGCTTGCGGTCACCAATGTCCTCCTCTCCGAGGAGCCGTCTGATCCTGTCCTTCTTGGAGGCAGAGAGGCGCTTGATGAGTTCTGTTTTCAGATATTGGTAGCGGTTGGTGTCCGGAGGTTGCTCTATGATATCCGCAACCTCGTCGGCAATTCTTGAATCCAGAATGGAAATGATGTGGTTGTATTTTGTCCTGTCTTGTGTGATCCCAACAAGTTCAAATTGAGCTTCCACCTGGCCAAACCAGACGGAAGGCTTGTCAGCCCAAAAAGCTGGGAATTTGACAGTTACTGCCATTGTCCGACTGTCTTGGCTGTCTTGTAGCAGTTGGAGTTGAGCTTGAAGCAGCTCTAATTGCTCTACAGGTGACGTCATTGTGGTGGAAGAAGGGAGTCCCAAAATAAAATCGTTACTAGGAAAGAAAGAAAACTGAAAGGACAGGCTAGTGGAAGTATCAGGAGTTGATGTTAGAAAAGACCCAAGTGACACCGCGTGACAATACTAGCGATTTCTATGTATCAATATAATAATAATCCTAATAATATTTTATGTACAAAAGAAACAATTTACAAAATACACACCTATATACCTAATACACAAAAGAAAGAAAAAAAAAATATTACACGTCTAGAAAAAAAGTACACAAAACAATAATAAATTTAAACATGAAAACACAATTAATATAAAATAAGTAAGTACACAAAAGACATGAAGAATTTAAGGATTAATATGGTAATGAATATGTACAATAATTATTTTATTACACCAATAAATTATTATTAAAAGTTTGTTTACTAAACAATTATTTATTTTTAAAAAATGTACCTAATAAGTCTTACAAACTTAGGTAATTAAATATGTATAGACAATAATTCAGTACGTAATCAATATTTATAACCGAAAAACGTAGTCCGAATATATTGTACCGGGTTATAATCACTTCACTATTTTGAAATTTGATTAGATTTGCACTTTTGTTTGTTAATTTAAAAAAAATCGCTCACCGATAACTGCACAACACTTAACCTCGATGTAATGTTGGCGCGAACTCGATGTGATGTTGGCGCGCAACAGCTGACGGTTCGTTGTTACCGGGCGCCAATCGTTCGTTGTTGCTAAGCAACCAGCCGATGGTTGCCTCGTCGCCGGCCGCTAATTGTCGTTGCTGTGCACCGATTTTGGGCGCGTAAGTTAGAGTTGGCGGCAAAAATCGTAACTCGAAGTTTTGTGGCGGCGAAAATTATCATGTCCGCGATGGATGTTGAAGAAATATTAGGTTGGCTGCAGGTTAGCTGTTAGCTGTCGATGAACCATGTAGCGAAGTAGCACCCGTCCGTGGTGTGTTGGCCGTCTATACCCGAGGGTGCAGGGGTTGAGTGGCACCCGGGAACAGAGTCGTGTATGCAGGTAGCGATACGTGTGACACCGCTGACAGGAACCGGCGTATGTCTGCTCTGCACTTGTAGAAGTTACCTTGGACGTGGGTGTAGTTGACGAGTCCTTGTTTTTCGTTTCGTGCGCGTTGTGCTTGTGCCTTCTTGCGTGTAGGAGGTGGTCACCATTTGAGGATGGTGATTGATGATGATGTGAAATGATGGTGGTTGATGGTTGTTGAGCGGTGTACGGGTCAATGAAAGATATTGTTTGCGACGTACACTTTTAATCACACACACACTCTCTCAATGTTACAATATTATAGTTCAGAAGGATTTTTGATATGAAGGCAAGCAGCGAGCGCGAAAAACTAACGTTTCGTACACGGGCACGTATGTCGTGCGGACGCGTTGAAGACGTGAATCGGACTGTGTCGAGATGACCCGAAATATATTCATTCGGCTCTCGGCTGTTTCGCGGCAAATGGATTGCCGCGAAAAATTGTGGGCGCGCTGTCATACAACGGCGCGATGTTTTGCTTGCCACAGATAAATATTGGTTCCGCGCTTGCGTGCTTGTTTTTATGTTGGCACTAATGTCGCCACATTACCAAGGAAATGTATGTTCAGGCGAATTTCAACCTAATTGTATTTCACAACTGTAAGATAATGACCTTATGGTGGATCATGTTTCAATTTGTTTCATTGTACGAAGTCTTTGCAGAACACATCATTATTTACAAAAAGTGTCGCGATAGCATATTTTATGTCTAACTATTATACAGGGTGGCGCAATAGAACGTGCATATTTAAAATATTGATTAAAAAATAAATACAAAAGGTATAGTTAAAATAAAACTGAGGTATTATTAAGAAATAACTGAAGTTTATTTTTTTTAAATAACATCGTCTAAATGATGACCCTCTCTACGACGACACTCCTCTAATCGCAAACGGAAGTTATTGAAAACTTTCTTCAGTAATGCTGGTGTAATTGCTGCCATTTCACCACGGATATTCTCCTTGAGCTGATCGATGTTTTTCGGATTATTGCTGTAGACTTTGTTCTTGAGGTATCCCCACAAAAAAAGTCAAAAGGCGTCACGCCTGGACTACGTGGGTGCCATGGGATATCACCTCTTTTCGAAATCAGTCTGCCAGGGAACATCTGTTTCACAACCGCCATGAAGTCATTTGATGTGTGACAGGTAGCTCCGTCTTGTTGAAACCAAGTCCTAGAATTCACTATTCTTGAATTTTCAAGCTCTGGAGCCAAAAAATCTTCCAACATCGCAACATAGCGTTCGGTATTAACAGTGACGTTTTGCCCCTGCGCATTTTCAAAGAAAAACGGTCCAATTATTCCTCTACCATAGATTGCTGCCCATACTGTCACTTTAGGACTATGCAGTGGTTTCTGGTGCTTGAGTTTGGGATTCTCACTGTTCCAGTAAGGACAATTTTGACGGTTTACGAACCCATTGATATGGAAGTGGGCCTCATCTGAGAAAAGGATATTGTCAAAATTGGAAAATCGATTAAGCATTTCATTAGCAAATGCGAGCCTTGCTCCGAAGTCAGACTCTTTCAATTCTTGTGTTAACTGCAGCTTGTAAGGATGCAGTTTAAGATCCAAGTTTAAAATTCGTTGCAAACTTCGTCGCGATAAGTGTAAGACAGACGATCTCTTGCGAGTAGACATTTGTGGATCTCCTCGTACAGACTGCACAACTCTCTCAATATTGTCGTCGGTCCTAGATGTTCTTGGACGACCTTTTGCTTGTGGTTTAAACGTTGAACCAGTCTCTTCAAAACGCTGTACCCATATTTTAATTAAATTAGCACTCGGAGCTTCACTAATTTGCCGTAGTCCATATTCAAAACAATATAAACGCCTAGTAACGATGTATGAATGAGAGTTCTAGTAAAATGCGCGCACGCAAAATGTGCGACGCTTCCCGTCGAAGTGACTCATAGTGACTAAAACTCCATGAGCCCGCCTACCCAACGATGCAGGCTCCCCCCGCCCGCGCACTTTCTACCCCGCGAAAAAAGATGATGCAATATGCACGTTCTATTGCGCCACCCTGTAGTTATGCCACAATAAGTGTTATTTTATTTTTAAAAATTAATTAATATGCCGCCGCGTGAAAAGGCTCTTTATTTGTATCTTGGTATTCATCCTTATCAAAATAAATTACTTCATATTCAAGACTGATTCAATACCTTTATATAACTTTATGAATTATTTAATTCGGTCATTCCATTCGAAAGATATCACGAGTTTAAAAAGGTAAGTATTAGTACACGCGGCCGTAACGCTTTTTCGTGAGCGAAAAATCGTAAGATCCCCGTCTATATAGAAGTTTCATTTCAAAATGATAACAGATATATTACTACGTTCGCCCTTTTTCACTCTATCTCAATCGGTCTCAATCGCTCTCTCCCTCGTCTTCGACAAAAACGCTGCACATCTTCGTGACGCTAAATTGCGTTTCATCCGTAAAAATTTTACCCTCATGCGCCTAAAGAAGTTTCACTTCATTCCATCCCACTATTTTTTTCCCTGTTATCCATTTCCTTTTATTCCATTAGGTGGGCCGCGGGTCAATTTGTTTACTCCACGATAAGGAAAATGTAGGGCGGATTACTACCTACTTACCGATCGCGTCCTCGTTTTGAGTATTAAATAAATGAATAGAACGATCGTATTTTGAATTGTTTAATTATATACAGACATGAGTTATATGTATGGAGTGGAGAGCTAGGAGCGCAGGTAGTGGCGCGGCGTGCGGGCGCGCGCGCGCGTCAGGTCGCGCTCGCTCATGGTGGGCACGCGCGGCTTCAGCTCCGGCACGATGGCGCACCCCAGCACCGACAGGCCCTTACTCGGCCTAAAGGTCATATTGTATGGTTAGGTTACATTAGTACTTAAATAGAGACATTACCACACGGCAGAAGTGAAGCTTCAGAAATGAGACAAATATAAAGTATCAGGAGTATTAGAGTAATTGTAAGATTTATTATTTTTATAATATTTTTTCAAGCTCAAAAATTATTTTACTTTTTATTGGAAAATATTACATTTCGTATATATAACTAAATATGGACCCCGGTCTGAAATATTTTTTATATTATTATCTTGTAAGTCTTTCAAGACTACGGGCCATAAAAATGGCCCGGACTTTTAAAGGGCTTACGTTACATGGGGAGGCAAAACACGTAAAGGACCCTTGGACAAATTTAATCTAAATGTGGCGTGACACTGACCGTCGATTGTCCCTGTCCACACCATATAATAATGCACCCAAGGACAAGCTCCGGCCAATGTAGAACAATTATGAGAAATGAGAACAAAAGTACCGGGCTATTGGACTGAACTGCTAGTGGTACTTGGGGTCTGGGAATAGTGCAATGTTCAGGGAACATGGAAAATTGAACAGATGGTGACTCGCCACTCCCTGCATGGGCTCCCAAAAAATGCCATAGAAGACAGGGACAACATCGGTGTGAGTGGCTAAAAAGTGTAGAGAGGTGGGCTGCAGGTTCACCGAAGTTACTTCTGACGTGATGCCATTTATCACTTGCACCCCTGGAGCTTGAGTCTTAGCTCTACCTCCTATCTATATATCCTATCCTATCCTATAGGAGATATCCTATCCTATCTCCACTCCGTGCCGGCTGGTTAAGGCAAGCACGGAGGCGGGGGCCTTGCCTTGGCCCCCGGAGTCAGGTACGAGGTCTAGTCACCTAAGGCTTCGCCACGAAGCCCCCCTGCGGGTAAATATTATTATTATTATTATAGCACATATGTAAGATACATTATAACACATTTTATTCAGGTTCTATGTTGTCACCTTGAACAAATGACACGAAAGGCTTTCATGACAACTAAAATAGGAAACAAATTTTCTATTTTCAATTTGAATCATGAAATTCAAAACTTCGAGATAATTACAACTCTTTGTGATCATAGTGCTTAAATTATTAATATGTCTTCTTGCTGTCACTTTTTTCGTTTCATCGAGTCTCAAATCACAACAACTCTAAAGGTTCACTTCAACAAGTTTAATTTTATTTTATTACTGTGTAACAAAAATACAGTTATTATCTGTAATATTATATTATAATGTTCTAAATAAGCCGTGTCTATATATTGAAGCTATTACGGGCAGGTTTTCAAATTGGACAAGAGCATTAACACTACCCGTAATATTTCAAGTTAAAATTTTGTTGCGATTCGTTTTTCCACTTGTCCGTTGAAGTTTCACTTCTAATATGTGTCCCAGCACACATTTCAATTTTTCGCAGGTTTACTGTAAATTATGATTTCGGTAAGTTGGGTACATTTTAGTGAATGCATTTTTTATTTAAACATATTTTATTTTATCAAACAAAAAACTGAATTCGATCCGGAACCAAAAAAACATTCATAGTCTACTCTAAAATTATACACATGCAACGGAACATTAACAAATGCGCATCTTTCGTCATCAACTTCATTCGGACATCAAATTATGTTAACAGAAAATTATTTCCAAAATAAAAACACTCAATAAAATTTCATTTGTTCATGTTTTGATGAAGAGGCCCCGAAACTACTGAACCGATTTGAAATTTTTTTTCACTGTTGGCAAGCTACACAATTCCCGGGTGACATAAAATATATTATATTGTAAGCCAAGGTGTAAAAAAATACCTAAAATCGCGTGCGCTGCGAAAACTATTGATGATAGAATAAAATAATGTACTACGACTTTGCAGAACACATTAACAAAAATATTTACAAAAAGTGTCGCGACACTATATATCTAACTATTATAGTTATGCCACAATAAGCGTTCTTTTATTTTAAAATTTCAATTAAAATGCCGTCGCTAGAAAAGGCTCTTTATTTGTATCTTGGTATTAATCCTTATCAAAATAAATTACTTCATATTCAAGACTGTTTCAATACTTTTATATAACTTTTTGAATTTGAATAATTTCAATTTGGATATTCCATTTGAAAGATATCACGAGTTTAAAAATGTAAGAATTAGACCACGTGACCGTGACGCTTTTTCGTGAGCAAAAAATCGTAAGACCCCCCTCTATATAGAAGTTTCACTTCAAAAAATCAATTGGAATAAACTATGGAATTTGGAATACATAAACGATGGAGAACACGATACAATTTTTTTATATTTCTTGTTTGTTTGTTCGAGATTCACGTAGAAACTGCTGGGCCAATTTCACAGCCAGCCAAATCCTTAACTTAAAATCTGCGCTATTTTTTATCCTGGGAATCCGGCGAGAATTTTTCTGAGATTGGTTGCAAATGGCCAGATTTAAAAAAAAACGGATTCCATTATTATTTCACTGATCGATAGCAAATTTTGTGTAATAAAATGTGTTTTTTTTTATCCGGAGAATCCCACGGATATTTATTCGAGAACGGTTTGTAGGTATTTGGGTGCATAAAAATTTGCTCATTCCAACACAGTTTTCATTCGATACGATAGCTTCAAGTCAAACGTGGACAAAGTCCGGGCATAACCCAGTTATTTAATCGCTCCAACACTCTAAGCAGACGAATTTTATTTGTCGGAATTGTTTGAAGTTGATTCTTGTCGTACTTTACGAGTATAATTATAATTATAGTATTATTATTGCCTGGAAAATATTGTACCTAAATATAGTTTGTTTTTGTAATTGTGCGGTTACAACCGTGCAGACCGCACAGTCAGCACTTGGCGAGCACACGGTTTCAGCTATCATATACAACGACACCGCGGTCGGGTGTCGTTGTATGATTTTATCACCAATTCATCTATATTATTATTTATTGATATATGTATTAGGATACCAATCGACCTATATTATGTGGAACCCTCTCGGAACATAATATTTAGGTATGTACCTGATCGGCGCGAGGTCTGCGTCTGGCAGCCAGCAGTGCAGGGAGCACCCCCGCCGCGTCTGAAACAACCGCCTTCTGGGTGTAAATATTATCGCAACGCGCGGAGGAGCGAATCGTGGCGGCGCCGCTCGAAGTGTACCTTGACGGAGCTGCGCAGCTTGCTGCTGGCGGCCGCGTACGTCTCCACCTCGGGAAGCGGGACCGTGGACTTCCTCGTGCTCCTCGACGCGAGGATCGACGAGTCCTCCTTCTTCATGGTGAGCGTGAGCTTGCCGTCCGGGGGCTGGAGGTGCGGCGTGGCGGGCAGCGGGGGCGCGCGCCTCGGCCTCGCCGCGTGCTCCGCGCGGACGGAGCACGCGCAGGCGGCGCACGGCCGACACGAACATTCCTGCACCGACACGCGAAAGATTGAAGGCCATCGAAACGCGTAGCCCTCTGTGCTATGGCCTTCGCGCACATCTACGTACCTGGTAGTGGTCGGACGAGTCGTGCGTCCTCGAACGCGACTCGTGCGGGAATCGGAGGCGCATCTCGACGTCGGCGGGCAGCGCGGCGCGGCACGAGCCGGCCACCGTCACGGACCAGCCCCTCGCGTTCACACCTATGTCATACGTTCGCCGTTAGCGTGCGATCACACTTATCATGCCATGTGCGAATGTGTATCGAGTGAAAGTGTGCAGTACCCGTTCCGTTGGACTCGGAGGCGGAGGGCGGCGAGGAGGGGGCGGACTCGACGCCGCGGCGCCGCGCGTTCCTCCTGTGGCGGGCGTGCGCGGACAACCACTTGGGCGCCAGGGAGCAGAGCAAGCCGCCGGCGGAGTCCCCGCTGTCGCTGGAGCTGCCCTTGCACTCGGGCAGCTTCACTCGCTCGTGCTCGCGCCCGTCCACAGAGCCGCTCCTGAGAAGGCGCGGTCGCTCTTCCTCCGGCCGTTGTCTGCGTGTGCGAACGGCGCGACCGCTTCTACTCTCAGCTTGCTTATGGTGCGCCGGTGATTCCGTTTGCTGGGTTCTGATGGATTTCCTGTACTCGGGCTTGCGGGCGTCCGTTATGGCCTTCGTCGGCTGTTTGGGAGCTCGTCTCGCCACGTTGCCGACCCGCCCCGCAGCGGCGGTTATTTTGTGTTCGCCCGATTTGTTGGTTTCGATGTTCTTTTCTTCGTAACCTTGGGGGTAAATAAAACAAAGGATTGGAAACCATAATATTTTATTGAAATCGTATCTCCCGTGTCAATATATAATAAATGCACTATGGATATAATGCAAACGACTCCAAACGACAACGTAACAGACGGTCGTCCTTCGACCAAACTGAGCCACTAATGGTGCGCCCTAGACATAGATGTGCGATGCAGGGAGCGAGGAGTGGGTTTGCGTTGCCGCTACTCTACCGAGAGCGATGAAGCGGTGCGGTGGCGGTGATGCGGCACTAGGGGTGCACAGATGCCGAGCAGTGCGGTACCTTCCGGCCGCGGGGCGGCGGTGGGGCGCTCGGCCGGGGACGCGCAAAAGGGGCTAGTCGACGCCGACTTAGCGCTCGGTGAAGTCATGGTGCTTCGGTTTTTCGATTGATGCGCAGAGTAGATCGCGTCCGCTTGTGACATGGGCGATGTTCCAACACTTCTGCAAATTTTCCCCTTTCCTGCCGCTCTGTCCATTTTTCTCCGAACGGGAAAACTGGGGTTATCGAGTGTTTCTTTGCCCTTGCTTGTACCGGTTTCCTTCTCTGTCGCCATCGTTGACCGTGGGTCGCTGACTTCTTGCTCTTCATCGGACGTTTCCATGCTCAGGCTCGTCTTCTCTTCAGGTATTACGTCAAATGACCTCTTGAAACCTAACGAAGAGCGACGAATGCGTGGTTCTGCCGAGCCTTGTTTATCGGCACCGCCTAGACTCTCTTTGGATGCATCTCCGGTGCCTTGCGGAGACGTAACTGTATTTGGAATTCGTGTCTCTTTATCTCGCGAAACTGCCTCCGATGTTTGCCCGTTACTGCCCCTGCTGCTGTTACAAGTGCTCGACTCAATTTTGATTGTCTTATTCATTTTATCTTGCACCGGAACCGGTATCCTTGACTTTTTGTTTTTTTGGTAGTAATTATGATTCTCGTCAGACGGCGAAGTTTCCGTCGAACTTCTGGACCCATTAACGTATTCCAATATTTCTAATATCTCTATGAACTTATTACCTTCTTGTATTTCTGATTTTTGATAGATTCTCTTGGGTTCGCGGTCACTATCTGTGACGGGCGATGGTCGTGTTACCAAAGACAGTTTCCCGTGAATCTGATGCCTCATAGGTTTGCGATTATCCCTAATGACATTGTGATTATTGGATTTGAAGACGCCGTTGCCGGCCGTTCTGAGAGGACTGACGTCCGACTTGGGTGTCACCTTGAGGCAATCTAAGCCACTCGGACGATGCTTCTTTGACGTGCTTTCGTCGATTTTATTTATCGCTAGTTTGGTAGGCCTCTTTTTTATTCTCATGCAGGTATACTCGTCTTGGGTGATTTTCGCAATGACATCGTCGATGAGGGCGTTTATGATGGCCATACACTCTCTTTCTATGTGTCGCTTGTTCGTGCTCCTTTCACTGGACCGCTTTTTGTCGATATCCCGTTTGCCCTGTTTCACTTTGCTTCGCCTCGCACATTCCATGCGCAGTTCTCTTTTCTTTTGGCGTCTGTATAATCGTTCTTTTATTTTCTCCGGCATGTGATCTGCAACATTGATATTTTCCTTTTCACAATCATAATCGTCGTCTTTGATCCTTATAAAGAACGATTCACCCTTGTCTTTCGTTGGAGTGTTTTCTTCGAGAGAGGCGCTTTCCGGTAGCAAATCTAAGACATCGATGGCGGAGCGGACGAGTTCGCTTCGCCTGCCATTGAAAGATCTCCGCAAAAGGATCGATCTCGGCGAGTTCGGATCGTCGAGGCTGTCTACGAGACTGGTACAATCCGAGCCCACCACCTCGGCGTCGTCCGAGGAGGACGTGTTCACCTCCATCGAATCGGTGTGCGGGAATGCAGAGAAGCGCGGCACTAGCACGTGCTCGTCGGCGCGCGCGTAGTTGCCGGCGCCGACGGCGACGCCGGCCATCGTGTCCGGTTGCGCCCCTTCGTGGTTCGTGTGGACTTCCAACGCATCGACGCTGCCGAGACCCGCCTCCGTGTTGTTGTCGATGTACACATCCACGTTTGATATCTCGATGTGTGAAATGCTCGGCACTCCGTCTCCCGAATGTTCTATGCTGCAGTCAATATTGTGAAGTTCGTCTCGGAATAGTTTTTGTATCTGCTGCAAGACGGCTTTGTTGACAGCCTCGTGTTGGACAACATTTGCAAAGGTGTCCCCGACGCCGCCGTGGGCCGCTACGTCCTGCGATCGCCCCGATCCGGCCGGAGTGAGGTTGTTGTTGGACGCGACGCTGTGCGGTTCCTCGCGGATGGTGATGGAGTCGCGCGCCTCTCGCGGGTTGTTGCACGCGTCCCTGTCTTCACTGTTACACAGCTCTTCATTACCGAAGATGATCTGATTGTTAGACGTAGGACTCAAATGGACTATAGTGTTCACTCCTGTGTTTTGTAGTTTCACTTTTATTTCTTTCTCGACAATACTCACTTTCCTGTCGCTTCCCATCGATGCATTCATGCATTCTAGTTGATCCGACAAAGAGTTGAGACTCTCCACGAGTATGTTGGACACGTATTCGTCGATATTGAAATTAGGTTTGGATCTGTGGTTTGGCAGAGCTGTATTCAACATCATTGGCGTAGGCCTCTTCGGATGGTCGGTAGCAGACGAAGGGAGCGCGCTGAGAGTCTCTGATACTACTATTTCGAGGACTTCGTAAGACGGTGTTTGGATGGACAGGGGTGTATCGTAAGGTATGGCGGCCGTGTGGACGTCGCCTCCGGCCGACCTACCAACGGCACGGCCAAGGATGTGATCATTCAAGAAATCTTCTCCTTTTCTATCCTGTTGTACAAATGTATCGTTTGGCTTCGTAGACGAAATAGACATCGTAAAGGAATCTGTTAGGTTTCCATATGAGGATTCAGTTTGTGGACACGGCGGCGCAAAACCGAAGAGCCGGCCTGATCCTTCGTCGGCGAAATCTGAGCCGACGTCGAGAGTGGTGGCGCTCGACACGCGCACTTCGGACGGAACGGCGACGGCACGCATCCCGTCGTACGCGTGGAACTCGGACGCATCGGTATAGGGATCGGGAGAAGCCTCGGCGCAAGGGGAGTTCCCGCGGCTGGGCGAATGGGCGGACTCGAGGCGCTGTCGCTTGGGGTTCGCCCACCCGAACAGGGGACGCAGTTCCGAGCGCGAGCCGTCGAGCGAACGCGTCTCGCGGCACCAGCCGGCCTCCGCGTCCGAGGCGTCGGCGCAATGGCAGCAGGGAGGGGGCCCGCGCCCCCACAGCCGACGCAACAGCGCCGATTTGCGCATCAGCTCGCGGTCGCGCCGCGCAAACCTGTGGGGCGACTCCCCGGGGGAGTCGCGCAAGGGCGACACCGACGCAGGCGACCGACGTGCGATGGGGGCGGCCTCTTCCGATTCCGTTTTCTGCTGAGCGAGACTATACCTGAAAACATTAAATAAACATATTATAAATGTGGTGTAATGGCACTTAATCACAAATATTTTGTAAGATTATAAAATGTGTCTCAGTCGATGGGAGAGACTGGGCAAATAAATGCAGACTTCTCACTTGCGCATGATGGTCTCGGGTACGGAATACCGCCTGCGCAGGAGGCCCGGGGAGGCGCCCGGCGCCGCGGCCAGCTGCGCCACGCGCACCATGCCTCCGCTCGGCGCCTCGGCGTCCTGCGGCGTGCGCCTCACTGGACCACTGGAATGCACAAATACGACCCGCTGTATTACGATGGTTTCTACGCGTGCCACACTCACAACAAGATAACGATCGAATAAGTTGTTCGCACCAAACGGAGCGCAACGCGCGGAATGTGCGCAACCGATGGAGTGTGTCGATTTAATGGAAGTAGGATCAAACAACGGCGTTGGGGGCAGCGCCAGTAGAGTGTAGTCGTACACGTTAATTGCTGATGTCTATTCAGGTGTGAAAGTTTCTTTGGCAGCGCATAATGAGCTAACATAACAACGCTCACAATCCACAAAATGTAAATCTTTAGTATTTATGCGAGCTACATAATATACGATGGAGATTAATTTCTAAACATCGAAGAGCTGCCTGTACCCAAACGAGTATAGTTATTTCTTGGACTGACAAAACAGGATAACAATGAAACATCAATGAGGTAAATGATCGAACAAAACAAACATTCCTACGGCTTCCTATAACGCAAATGCAATTTGCTCGTATATCTACAATAATATTATCGTAATACCATTCGTCGTGACATTTATTCTTGTAGTGGCCGATATTATGAGCACATACCAACTTTATTGTATACGAGGTACCCGTACAAACGATGCATACGAGAGTAATATACATGAGCACCATTGGCTACATGGTGCAAGAGACTGATCGTGCAACTCCTCCGTGGACACCTCACGGAACTAGATTGAGCGTCTCTCGTCGACACTCGTGTAGTTGTTATACAAGTGTCTTTTTAAATAGAAATCCGCCGTGGCCCTAATATACCGTGCGGCCGGAGGCGTGTGGGGCTCTTATTTTAGAGTGGTGCATCGATGATGGTTACCCCGTTGGATAGGCTGACTGGCGAGAGCCCATGCCTCGATCGCCCGAGAGGGGAGAGCAAAATGAGACAAAGAATTATTGTACTCTTGGAGTGTATTCATTTATTAATTGTTCCTAATTTAACTTTGACTATACGATTTATATATCATTTTGTTCATGTATTTTCCATGGTCTTAAATTGCTAAATTATGCATCAATAAATTGGTGGTTGAAACGTAACGCAACAAGGCGAGTACCGGAAAGACAGTGGGTGTCGTTGACTGGTTATTGGGGCATCTCGAACTTCGAACGAGATCAATGCAGATGCAAACTGCACTCGGGCATGGCACGGGCCCCTCCCCCGCGCCGCATTCCTCTGCCCCCCCCCCTCCCCCCTGCCACCCATAGCATACATAGTGTCTCACAATTCGGAGCCACACCTGATCTTTCTTCTCACACCATTCGTTTTCTCAGTCTCCTTTTATTCACACTCTCTACATATTCGACATGCATAGCTTTAACATGACTTTTTAATTGTTTTGGTGAATACATTATTATTATACCTAGCTATACTAATAGATACTGTGAATGTTTGACAAAGTAGAGCCTAAATAAGGAATCGAGTCAAGTGTTGCCATATTTATACATAGTGATACAACTTTGTAATATTAGATTGGAAGGCGGAAGGGCGCATTCCCAACCGAAATAAATTGTAAGCGTCGCGTCCCGATGTCCCACTGCCCACTGCCCACTGCCCACTGCCCACTGCCCACTGCCCACTGCCCGCCGCACGTCCACTGCCACGTTCGATCGTACTGCTCGAGCGAATTTGGTTTCGTGTTACATATACTATTTAACCAGTTGTATAGTGCGCGAGCTGCACGCAAAGACGCGTGACTACTCTATGGTCTCTATGCGTGACTGCAGCGACTGCCCACTGCCGGAGTGACAGCCATTCGGCATTCCGCACTCGCACCAAGGAGTCTGCTCACTACGTAGTATCTAAAAAATATTGTCTGTATCGAAAAGTATTTAGATTATGGCCACTAGATCGTTCCGTCGCCGAGCAACAGCGTCGCGTGATCGCGTGCCTCGCACGGCCCGGTGTGCTCGGTGTGTAGTTTATAAAAAGCGTTCAACTATATCAAATATAAAATTATGCTGAAAACACTTCTTAGGAAGAAAGCAAATAATTATTCATTAACCTTGGCACGATGTGATTTATAAAGATAAGAGGATAAAGGCAGCGATACCAGCTGCACTCATTACCATCGCAACATTGACAACACTCCGTTCGGCAACTCGTGTTTGCGGTTCAATTATGATAAGCAGCGTGCACTCGATCATTTACTGTCATGGTCTTTTTCTACTAATTGGCGAACAAAATGTTCACGTATAATAAATATTCTCATTCAAGGCTAGTTTTGATGAATGGCACCGATATCCGCCGTCTCTCGTCCGCGAACAGTAATCGCGGACAGATGGGGTCCTCAACAAGGGTCACGTTGTTCTGCGAAAATGAGGGCGAAAGGATCCGGGTTATGCGGGGGGGGGGGGGGGGGCAGGAGGATTCCAGACTTGCGCCAATTGGGTACACATTGTTGAGATTGAATCGGTGCCAAACTGTCAACTAAATATATATAACCAGAAGTTCAATCCTTTGACCAGTAACGATTATGACTCGATTGTTGCAAAAATAAGAATAATATAAGTAGGGTTTGTGTTTCATTTGTACTACAATGATCATGTCAGAAACTTAGTATGAAGGGATGCTATAATCAATAGCATTAAATATATCATAACAAGACAACGAAATTATGAATAGATGATTATATATTAATATATTTATTTATTCAAATAAAGACTACAAAAATGGCTGTTGGCTATAAATGTTTTTACTCCGTAAACGATTTTTTAAAGTAATTTTTTGACAAATTGCATATGATTGACATTAATATATATATTTTTATTAATTTTGTAATAATTGAAGCCATGAGTGGATGAAGGTGATAAGTCGCATAATTCTAATTCTGAGTAAATCGAGATAAAAGTTTTACTTTTATTTGAAACTGAACTGAACTTAACACCTTTAGCAACTTTTTATTATTTAAATATGCCTTATATCTATGGTCTAAGGTCTGTAGTCATTTGGTATAGACTTATAACATTCATCTACGCAAAAAAAAGCAAAAAACCGAATATGCGACATATCACCTTCATCCACTCACATCAACATTTGCACGCCTCATAGGAAAACATGTGTATCTGGTACGCGTATTCTTATGTCACTTCAAATTTATGTATCATGTTTTAAGCAAATAAATTAATTTTAAATTGGAAATGAATTTTAGCTAATCTCTGAAATGGCTGGACCGATTTTGGCGGGACTTTCACTGACAAATAGCTGATGTTATAAGGAGTAACTTGAGCTTCTTTTCAAATAAGGGTTTTGCGAAAAAAATATCCAACTTACATAAAAGGTACCTACTTAAATGAAATAAATACGAAGAAATGATTTAAATAAGAACTGTTAACGTCCTGGTTGCTTACACACCATTGAAACTAGTACAATGTATTGAACCCTGTATTTCTAAGAACAACACCTGTATACGACTAGCGATGGATTTGCACTGGGGGCGGCGAAATTGTCAAGGTCGTCAAAATTTGGAGTGTCAGCCAAAAAACTTTCAACTGTCTGCTATAAAAATCAATGCTTTTCAATAATTGGGAAGTTATTGGTTTCATGCCAAATCTTAAAAATCGAGTTCTCATTGGATATTTAGGTTTTGAAGGCTAATTGCAGTGCACAGATAATAGGGCGGTAATTTTCACGGTGCCCCAGGGCGGCACCTGTATACACAACAACATTCATACAAGAATAAATATTTCATTTCACTAGCTGGGTATCTAACATGTAGCTCCATACAGAGTATGTCAGCAGTACCCTCAGGCAAATGAATGCATAATGAGACAAAGGAACTCAGGATTAGACATTACATGAGGTACGTGATAACGTGAACCAAATGTCACTTCTCTAATAGTTGTTGCGAATTCCGATTTAGTGGTTTCTATTTGAAAGAAATATGCGGGACATCGGGTTGGGCGTGTTGTGGCGGCGTCCCCATGGCGACGGCGATTCGCAGACGACTGATAGCGGCGCCCGCAGCCCGCGGGGGTCGCGCGGTTCACCGCCGACACGGCGGCCGGCGGCGTTGGCCTCAACTCGTGAACCTACCTGTCCGAAACACTCTATTAGCCTTCGCTGTGTGTGGACTAACACTCACTTCACTCTAAATGTTTGCTAGATTTAGGATTTTAATGCACCTAATAAGAGGACACTTAAGATTCATGTGATATATCAGTTATGCTAGATTTAAATCGGTCGCCCGGATTTTGACCGGGAACGCATAATTATAAGAGAATCCTACTGCTTCTTGTTAATTACAATTTAATTTTAGTTCACAGGAAAAAGTTTTTTTACTCACAAACAGCAAATATTATGTAGTTTGGTGCTTTCTGTTTAGAGCAAAATGTTGTACCACCTAAATCAACTCGTTTCGGTTTGAATACTCCACTAACATGCCCACAACCTAGAGATTACATCTAATCCTAATCTTGGGGATTTTCTTGAAAATGGTCAAATCACGGGCGAAAAGCAAATATAAGAATATTTACGAATACATTCAGTGGCTACGGCATATGACTCGTCAAAGAATAAGTAGGAAATTCCTCAGCGAGTCATCGTTGGAAATAGAAGCAGTGGTCGAGTGCGTCGGCCAAATGCAGGGCCATACATGGCGAAACTATTTTAAGCGGCAGTGCGATACTCTCACCACTCGCAGAAGAGCTCCGAAGAACACAACCCGGGGCCAATGAACCGTTGTGTGGTGGCGACGGGAGCCACGGGGGCAGGCCCACTCGTCTATTAACTAAATACAATAATAATAATATGTATGTCGTTCGACTCACGTGCGGTCAAAGAGCGTGGTTGGCTCGGGCCAAGCCGCGCGGATCGTGTCGAGCGCCTCCCGCAGCGCCGGCGACGAGCCCGCCTCCTTCTCGCCTGAAACACACAAACAAACATGTTGTGGCATCTACCATAGCTGACCAGGCGAATACGCCCGAATACGCGACATGGAAATCGTCGCTCTCGGTAAGAAACGGTAAGCGTGTCATCACTGACGAGGGCATTGAGAGATATCGACACGGAAACGGAACTAATTAAGAAGAGCGCGTCGCCATTACGCCGACCGTGGCCTCGTCCAATTCACCTACACCTGCACTCGTTTCATGAATGACAGGCATTATTGTGCTCACTATATTAAAATACTGATTTTTCATTGATCCAGCTGCTGACTTGAAACGGAGCCTGCCGTTCACATAAAGCCAGTAGCCATTTACAAGATGCCAGTATGAAGCAGGTACTGGCTTCGTTGAAATTTGAAGTCAGTAGCTAAATTAGTGTAAATCAGCTTTT
This sequence comes from Dendrolimus punctatus, assembly GCA_012273795.1. Lineage (NCBI taxonomy): Eukaryota > Metazoa > Arthropoda > Insecta > Lepidoptera > Lasiocampidae > Dendrolimus > Dendrolimus punctatus. The sequence goes on along the minus strand of CM022547.1, from coordinate 2,607,634 downwards.
AATCGTACTCGTTTGAAATTCGAAAGAAGCCAGTGCCGAGTTAGTATGGCTTCGTGTGAATTGATTTAAAGTCAGTACAGCGCTGCCGAGTCAGTGCTGACTTCCATATTCCCGACTGAATCCCTATTTTACTATGCATTCACGTCACTCGCAAATTGTCGAGCAGCAATAAATGCCTAGAAATTTCTCTTTACTATTAAATCTGTAAATGATTCGAGTTTGTACAATGCGTTTAGAAATGTGAACAAAATCAGAAGGGCTAATTCGGGCCAAAAGATTCCGAAAATGTAATTGTTAGAATTTTATTCTCTCGGTCTGTTAGAGTATTACGTAAAAATACTACATGGGTTAAATGGAACTCTATACAGAGCAAGTTGATATCCCGGGTGGTAGTTAAGGATACTTTTATCCCGATAAATGACGTCGTTACCGCAGGATAGACGAATATTTCGAAAAAAGGCGCTGCGATGGCCTTTTTGCAACAACAGAACGTACATGTTGTATTGGGCAGTTGTCTAGACTTAACTTCTTTGCTATTATTATATTTAAAAAAACCGAATTCATTTTTTGTGTAAGTAAAATAAAGTTACTGGCCAGGGTTTCACACGCGGGACAAACTCTAGTACTAAATATTTTCAACAATGAGTCTAATCTTCTGGTAATGATCCAAAACCCTTCAGCGACGGACCTGGTTTCTGACCTTTGGGTGCCGCTAATTTGATGCTCCAATACTAAAAACGTTTTAATATAATAAAAGTCCGTGCTGATGTATATTTTTTTTAAACAACCAAGTGACTGAGACTAACAGTACGACTCTAATATATAAAACTGGTCTAATATATAAAAAAACAACCTTTATAAAGAGCGTATAACGAGCCTAGTAAATAAAGTAAATACCGACTGAAAAGTAGTTAAATACAAAAAAGTAAAACAGTTATTCTCTTTTATTAACATAAATATATCTCAATCGATTACTTTTTGTGTTGGCCTGTTAGCAAAAACGTAAATTCTTCAAAAGAAAAAGCTTAATTGTTTTAACTAGGAAACAACTTCCAAGTGGATTCAAGATCACGGGGAACATTAGAGGTGAACTTACCGCCATAGGCCACGATTATGATCAATGACACAGTTAAAAGGCAACAAATACGTGTTTATTGCTGAATAAGTGGCAATAACCTATACTCAAACAGAACTCGCAGACGAAATTCGGTACTTTATTGCAGCAAGTCTGTGCGGCGTTAGAGTACTGAGGCTGGAGAATATAAGAGCGGACTTTAACATTACTCATTGACACTTCACGTCTTTGTCATTCATGATCACGTCACTTAAAAGTGGTGGTAACGTCAGAATAAAAATCAAATAAAATGCCCCGCTTAAAACCTGTACTAACCTGTAGTGACGAAAACTTAAGAAAATACTAATACAACAATATTCACTTTTTGTAAGCTTTTGTATATTTATACATTATTATTTATAGAATTTTAGCAAAATTCGTGTATTCTGACCACATGCGAGTCCGATTCGTAGATGCCACCCAGGCGAGTTCCTTGAATATTTGAAATAGCTCGTAATTAGAAATGCGCGCTAAGGGTGGGGGGAGGGGGTGGGCCGACGTGCGGCGCGCTCCGTCTGAGTCACGCACTATTTTGGTTGCATTCACCCCCTCTGGCGACATTCGCTACAGTGCTAGCACTTTGTGTTCGACCATGATCAGCTTTGTTTTAGATGTCTGTTTGTCTAAAAACTAAAGTGTCCCACTCCGATCCACGTGCTTGCTTAGTACCGCAATACTAGATAAAAAAAACAAACAAGTGTGTGGCAGCCAATAAACGAAGTACGAAGGATTTCGTACAAGTAACAAATTATTAGCCACGATTTTTTTTTAATTTTCCATTTAATGGTGGAAAAGTTAAAGAGTGTGTGGAAAAGTTAAAGGGTGTCCTTTAACTTTTTAACCATAAAATGGTTTTTTTTTCCAATTGAGAGTTAAATATCTCGTCACCTCTAATATATCAATTTTTAAGATGATTGTCGCCATCCGACACTAAACAACCATCTACCAAGAGTGATGACAATTTTCAAGCATCAAATACTCAAATAGATATATGTAAACCACGCCTAATTTTGAGTTTATATTCGCGATTTTAGTATACCATTGTGTAACATTTAACCGTGCAGGAACGGAGAAAGAATACAATTTCCTGCGGCCCGGCGGCCTGTCGTAAAAGGCGACAAAACAACCCTCAGCCAGGTGGTAGGGCATTTGCCCGACTGGCTAACTAATGGCTACCACCCCTGGTCTAGAGTATGTCGCCATAACAACCTTGAGTTGTGTTCCGGCATTAGTGACCAGGTTCTCGTCTCCCATAAGAGTGTAGCAGCGCATTTGTAGCAACTTTGGTGTTGCAAATATCCATAGGCGATGGTACCCGCTTTCCAAGTGGGCCGTCTAACGTCTAAGCCAATAGGTGACAACACAAGGGATCCTTTTTTGGCAGAATATTTATGGAGTAGGAGAAAAGACCAATACGTTTAAGTAGGAGTCTGGAGGTGTTAGGCACCCAGGAAGTGCCCGCAATGACCCGATTCTCACCCGAGGGCGTCCGGGGCTCGCTGGCACCTCAGCCGAACCGAACTACGGCCCCACCGTGCCTGTACATATTTTAATTTAATCCCACCTACTAACAAACTTCTTTGTTTGTGTATTCATCAAATAAATTATTAAATGTTGTTATACTCTAGTTATTCTTATAATGATTTTATAATGGCAGTTAATTTCCTATAGAGCTTTTAAAATTGTTACGCATCATAAGAGGCCGGAAGGTGTATACGATATTCACCTCGTGTTAACGGCCCGGTTTACTTACTCCTCACTCTGCGTCTCGATCGTTTGAACACGAGATTGACGTTGATTATTGCTAAACATCGCATCACATAACATGGAGCGATGAACCGTGAGAATGTTACACGGGGGAAACGACACCATAGTTGGCACCCTCCCCAGTGGTTGGCGCCCAGTCAATTCATTCATTCAAAAAAATCTTTGCTTTTGATTTTGTAGCCATACAACATTGTTATTATTATCATTGTATGGCTACAAAATAATAAAATATTAAGACTTCTTAATTATTTTCAGTAAATTAATAAGGTGCCAATAAATAAAGCGGGGTGCCCACAATATTATAGTTTCCCCTGTTTCTCCTATATACTTTTTTGCAAAATGGAACAAAATAATACAGATTTAATATAATTTGTTTTGATAATATTTTGATAATATGCACGTCGAAGCCCCTACAACTCGAGAGTCTGAAGGAAGTAGGCGATAGGCGCGCGACTTCTCACAGACGGTCTCGTTTCATTGTTTCCTGCCTGCCAATTTACTAGAGTAAAAGTAGCGCTGCCTCTGGTCCATAATGTGATGTCTCAACTGTTGAGACGTGGACTTTTTAGATACCTTCACCTATTACCTACCTAGCTTTGCCAATGGTTACATTTCTTGTGAAATATACCGAAGAATTCAGCTGAAAAGATGTTATATTATTTACTTCATTTTACGAAAAGTCTTGCATTCCAGGGGTTAAGATACTTTAGAATCGTAGGGGACCACACGCATTTGGTTTCGTTGATGCGGTGGATTTAAACCTCTACTGGTGAAGTGGGTCAATCTGCTTCCCCGGATGATCCAGGCCTTGTTGCGCGGATGAACGTAGGTGTAACTACATACCAAGCGCGGGTCCAAGGGACACAGGTGCAGGTTTAGTGCTGTAGTGTGTGTAGAGAACGTCAAAAGAACAAATTGGCACGCGCACTCAACATACTTGTACCTACATAAGTGCGTGCAGCTCCACGCTTTTTCAAAACAATTACTTTTGAATATTTTCAAAAACTGGCCACTGGATCTTGTTCACACCAATCTTCAGAAGTTGCGACACTGTTTACAACGTTGGCAGCGAATGTGCGACCACCTATTTATATATTAAACAAAGATACAATTTGCAGGGTTCCGTAGCTATTTTACTAAAAGCGGAATCCCTCATGAATCATCAACTCCGTATCTGCTTGTAGATCAATTGTTTGTCTCAAAAACTACAGAGTTCCTATGGGTGTTTTAACCGAAATGTATATTTTATCTAAATAATGGTGTAATGAAACTGAAAAAAATGAAATTAAGGGTGACCGCCACGCCACATAAAATACGCGCTTGATACGTAGCGAATGTTTCAGTGTTTAACATATTCGTGTGGGGTGGGGTATCTTTGGGCAGATCTTGAAGTTTCAGGCCGACGTTCTTCAACGACTTATTTACCCGACTGCCAAGGAAGGGTTAAGTTTTTCGCGTGTATCTGGTATGTTTTTAAATGATTTTATTACCTCGTATCTTCCAAACGGCTTGATGGATTTCGACAGTTAAGGTATGGTTATATTTATAAATCTTAAGAACCCAAGTCTCCTTAGGTAGGCGTTTGAACGAAAATGACGGATTATTGGCGCGAAGTAGTCATTCGTGAATTGAATAAAAAAAAATACGTTGCTTACGAGTCGTGGGTATTTTTGGTTAAGTTTTCATGGTTCCGTAGCAAAATAACCAAAAAGGTTTTATCATCTCAACGAAGTCCCTCGCTGTGCACGGACTGCCAAGCGTTTATTTGCAGTTTTAATACCATCGCGTAACGCTATGCGGACTACGTTCCAATTCAAATGAATTTGAATATACAGATTATTTAAAAGTTGCAGAGAGAAATGCGAGTTTTTACTGCTGTGTAATTTAATATTTCTATCCGTCTATATAATTATGATATAATAACCGGAATCGCAGGCTGGCTCAGATACATTCATAGCTAAGTTTATTCGGCTGATTGTTTGTTCATCCTTCGCAACATTGTGGAAAACGGGGGGTGGCACACTTGATCATGACCTCGGGTCTACCATTGTTGATTTAAATGAAAAAGCCTTTCAAATATAATTGTGAAATTACTTTTGTTGTTGTTGCTTAGTTTTGTCCAGTGCAGTTGTCTACTATAAGTGAGAAGTGTCCTTCCCACTGAGCACCTTGTCACGCGCCCAACTGCATAGTGGGGCGCATCAGCTGAGATGTAGAAGTACCTATTTCACTCTTGTCACGCAGCGAGGAACTCATGAATGAGTCCAAGGGCGAGCTGCGGTGATGGCCTCATCGCAGAAGCGATTCTGTGGCTCGTGAGGAAGATTGGCGAATTGCGGCCGCATTAAATACCACTACACACTACACGGCACAACGGCACACGGCCGATTAGATCCGCTGATAACAATCGCGTCTTGGTGTTTTGCACTGCGGCGTTCAAATCAAGTATAAGTACACGATTTAATTTAAATTTTAATTATTTCGTTGAAAGTTAAATTAAATAAAAAAATACATTGTTTGCTTTGCGGAACCCACCTAATGCGAGCCCGACTCGCGGACGAGTGCCCAATATTCATTCGTAAGGTATTAATTAAGGAAATCAGTAGTCGGAATGTTTTTATGTCGGTTTTTTAGTTTAAAAACTACACTAGTTGAATACAAAGAGTTACATTTGGCCCCAAAAGCAGCGGTCGGGCAAGCGAAGGCAATCGATACTAACTTTGTAGGTCGTGCAACGGCCGAGAGAGGGTCGAGACGATTCCGTATGGGATCCCCGAATCCAGTGGTTTCAAGTCCGTAATGGTCGTCGTCTTTTAGTCGCTTGTGAATTGGACGCGTGAAGAGGCGGTTATATTCCTGGAGCGGGCAGTCGCGCTCGTCTCCCAAGGGGGATTATGAAGAACGGCGGCTCTCCTTGCGGAATACGCGTCGCTGTCGCGCTAGACGCTCGTCTCAGTTCAGCCCATTCGGGCTCTAACTGGTGTGCGTGGGTGGCGTGCGGCCCGCGACGGAGGCCGAGCGACACTGGCTCATTCGCCTCGTCGGTCACTCGGCCGCCGCTCGCCGTGCCCACGCCGCCGGCCACCAACCAGCCCCTCGGCTCGCTCGGTGCAACACACGCTACTAAGTTGCTATACGTGCCACACTCATGTTCCGTCCACTCAACTCACCCAACCACATGGCTCATATTACGAACTCGTTCAGTTTCATGTTCTTATTCAGATCTTAGCATAACTTACGACTACAATATTATTATGCTCTAATAACTTTTAAGTAGGTATATAGTTATATCTGTTTTATATTTTTCTTTTATATATATATCTCAAACTTTAAGGCGAATGAAATTCCCTCTCCGCTTTCTAAATGAAATATGGGTTAAAAATTATGAACATTTCAATTAGTGCAACTTTGAAAATATTTTCAATAAAATACTTTCAAGGAAATCCTTTTTTGGGGTACGAGGTCAAATGTTACCTTCATGGACCCGTTGGTAGTAGGTACCTAATCGTGGTGCGTTGTGTGGGTCATTCAAGATGTCGAGTCGGGTGCAGCGAGCGGGTGGCCTCGGGGCCGCGGCGAGCGCGCGTGGCCTCGCCTGCAGCCGCCAACGCGACTGCGGTGTACCAAACGTAAACGCCAAACGCCTCAACTCCAAGAGTATTCCTTTCGGATGCATCATTCGCAGTATCAACTGTGCAAAACATATTATGCACACAACGATACGTATCTCTTCCAATATTCAAATTCACATATGCATATGTGATTTGAACGCACTGGCTGGAGACTAATGGCGGCCATCGGACAGGTCGTGCGAAATGAGGAGATCGGGGTCAATGCGACCCGCAATGTGTTCGTCACAACATGACACACGGCCAGCAAAACACCGCACAACCGCAACACGAGTACGAAAAACAACTATCTGAGGCAACGACACCCTCTTGCGGTCGATTGGCCAGAACGAGACAAACGCACGGCATTGCGCCTGGGAGCTAAGTATACGCCTAATCAGGCCAATTCTAAGCGGCCGGCGCTTTCGGCGACCGTATTTGGTATCGCGTTACGACGATTCACGACAGATAGCAGATGGACAACCAAATGCTTGTTAGTCCACTCACAGTGCAGGTTACGAACGTTTTAGTCCTTTGCCTACGGAACCTCAAATGTACGGTTTGTACAGTTCCAAAGATGCTAAATCGTCGTTTGAAGGGTTTTTGCAAGCCAAACTACGTTGAATCGTTGTATGTTGTATATTAAGGTCATTTGATGACCTGAGACGCACAACTTGCAGTGCACAAGTGCCGTACGTGATGGTGACGTTAATACGTCTGTTTTTGGTATATATTTGTTGCGTATTTATATGTAAAATATGCTGTACGAGCAATATCGGCTCGTACACCAAAAAAGCGACTGTAAATATTGCCCTACATCAGATATAAAAGTACTAAAGTCAAAGTATTTGGTACACAGTATTTTGTTTTGTATTTATTTAAATAATGTCTCGATGTGAAGAGTTCCGCAGCCATTTTCGCAAAAACGGAAGCTTCCCGTTTGAGTCATACGTTCGTCTTTGTATTTCATAGTCAGTCTTCCCAGACTGACTATGTAATACAAAATGTAGGATCTTTGAGAGAGTTTCATTTCGACTCGATAGTTAGAGGACCGCCAACACATTTTTTACTAAGTAGTCAATAAGAAACACGTCATGATTGTGCAAAAGCTGAGGAATCCAATATTAACGGAGCGTGAACTGATACGCCCTTAGCCGATTTTGCTAATTCACTTCGACACGTAAAAAAATGTTGAGAGCGATCAATGCTATTCCTGTGACTTTTTATGTAGCCCGGGACGCGGTGATACTACAGTTCATCCTTTCGCCTGACGCCCTAATCGTCAATTATCGCGAAATACGAGACTGCTTCGCACCGCCCCGCGCCACCTCGTTCCGGTCCGCCGCCATACGCAGCGGCGGCGACGCAACGCGAAACCGCCCGAACCAGTCGTCCTCCAAAGGCGAGCCCCGATACCCGTTTCACTCCGCACGTGTTCGCTGCGATTTCAACCGGTGATCTTCGTGGACCTGCAAAAATTCTCGGCAAACTGAAACTGCTCCCGTTCGAGTGTACTGACATGATATCAATCAGTTGCGGAAACGGCTGTTTCGTTAGGCATCGCTTCGACTTTAATACGATTCACACTCGTACGTAATCGCGGGCCGCGGCATGGCGTCAGCGGCCGGCGGCGAATAACAACATAGCTTCGTGCGGGTTCGGCAGTCCTCGGACGCGTTCGCCGCTGCGGCGCATCGCAGCGGGCGGCGAAGACCTGGCTTGGGGGATTGACGATTGACGTGTACAGGGTACGAATTAGGGGCAATGAGCAAAAAGTGCAAGAAGTTGTTAGAGGACGTGCTGCCCTTGAACATCATCCGAGAGGTGGAGAAGTGGCCCGTGCTGTACGCGCGCGACTGCCCGGAGCGCGCCAACGCGAGGTTCCGCCAGAAGATATGGCACGAGGTCGCGCGCGGCATTTTCGCCGAATGGGACTCGTACTCCAATCACGAGAAAGATAACAAAGGTAAATAAATATACGCATCATTTTGCGTTGCTCGTTACCTAGTAACATATCATTGAATTACTTTTAGTAAACCAATTACAGTTTAAAACATTCTCAAAAATAATTCCACTCTAGCTAAACCTAAAAGACAAACATACTTAATAAATTAAAGTTTCTGAAGAACGTCTCTTTGTTTTGGTGTATTTCGCGAATCGACGGCCACCACCTAATTACTAACGAAAATTATATTTTCAATTTCAGCTTCAGATTTACAAAAGAAATGGCGCAACCTCCGGGATACGTTCAAGAGAGAGTTAGAGCTGGGGCGCAAGGCCGGCGAGGGAGGGCGCAACGTGAAGAAAAAGGAATACGTGTACTTTAAGTACATGGCGTTCCTGCTGCCGCACATGGTGGAGCCGGGGGCGGAAGCGGACGCGGACGGAGACATGGGCGCCGCCGCGGACGACTCGCCCCCGCCGTACGGCAAGAGGGAGCGCTACAGCCCCCCGACTACCAGGACGCGGCCGCCCAAGAAGAAGAGGAAGTCCATCGCGGACATCGCCCTGGTGACCGCCAGCGACCCGGTCGTCGAGATGGTGGACATCGACGAGGACAAGCACTTCCTCATGTCCCTGATACCGTCCTTCAAGCGGATGAGCGACCACGAGAAGCTCACCGCCAAAGTGGAGATACTGAAGGTGATCAAGAAGGTGCGCGGCAGCGCCCCCGCCGCGCCCCTCGACCAGTTCAGCTACGGGGGGGAGGTGGACGCGCTGCCCTACGGCGTCGTCGACCTCGACCCTCACGTCAAGACCGAGATGTTCGCCGCGGAGTGCGCGCCGCCGACGCTGCTGCCCTCCAGCGACAGCGACGGCGACTAGCGCCGTCGCCCTCGTCCGCTGTCAGCCGACAAGGCTGTTTGCACGCAGCCCAGTTGATACCTACGAGAGGCGTCGTGGTCCGTGCGCGAGCCGATTGCGCCATCACGCCTTTCTGATGACTGTGATGGTAACAAACAATAGGATACTAAGTGGTTAAATTAGCATAAGGAGATGTTGTATTATTTTTTATTATAATAAACACGATTAATAGTGTTCGCGTTTTAATAAAACATTAGTGAAGTGGGTGACCCAAATACGGGTCGCGTGGAGTCGGCTGGGTGGGTTCCATTCGGGACTGGGAGTCGTCCTTCGTCACGGCGCTGCCCGACGAGAAAGGCGGCGGAACCCGACACCGAAGCAGCCCCATTATTTCCCGCAGCTTGGCTCGTTGGCTGCGCTGCGTCCGGCCACGTACCACCTACAACAGCTGTTTGTATGCACGTGATACGTCACGTGTTCAACTCATGGGAAATGAATACCTTGAGTTCTAGTCAATCCTATGGTCAAAATGTTTTTTCGTTGCCCTGTAGACTATTTATTTCAGACTAATACCAAGTCCTTGAAGAAGAACCCAATATACGTTAAAATGCTCTGCATACCTCGAAACATAGTTGTAAAAATATTAACGGGGATAGATTTCATATTTGCCACGGACGTGACTATGGTATTTGCATCTATTTTGTAATTTTATTTTGAATAGATGTATTTGAAAATATTTATTTGCATAATTTTATACAAATTGTGTATTAGCATGATAACGGACAAATACTTCCTCATATTTGCAAAAAAAGTCCTTTTACTTAATAAGTAAGTAATACATACGCCTAACATGATTTGAACCGGTTCCCAAGGTAGGCCGTCATGGTATTGTCGCCCTGTAGTTCACAACGACTATAATGAAATAAATAGAAGTAGCGATCATCGTGAGCATTGCGAGAGTGAAAAGGCACGCGAAGGCGTTGGCGCCGTTCAGGAAGGCCGAGAGCGCGACGCCGGCGGCGGCGGCGGCTTCGGCCGCTACGAACACCACCATGAACCACACGTAGAGGGCGCACACGGCGTCGCTCTGGTGGAACGCCGCGCCCATCAGCAGGGCGTTCGCCGCGCACAGCAGCACGCCCGCCGCGCCCAGCGCGTACCTCGCCGCGGAGGCGACCTCTTCACCCACCCCTTGCTTGACTAGCCAACGAGTGCCGGCACCCGTGTACCCGAGCACGCAGAGGGCCGACCAGAGCAGCCCCAGCGCGCCGATGGCGGCGACGCCCGCGCGCAGCGGCACGCACGCGCAGCACTCGTGCACGTTCGGGCACTTGTCGAGCACAGTACCCATTTCGCAATACTTGTAACTGCTATTGTACTCCATAGTGTGTGATTGAGGTATTCTATGGTATGGTTTCTTACTTACACAGAGTACATTAATATAATAGGAGAGTTAGTTATTAACTAAATGAGAAATTAAATTATATTGCGGTGTATTGTCAGAATTTGACAAAATGACAATTATTTTACAACCAATGAAAAACTTATAAACACTCGTAGAAGGTAAAGAACTATATGATCTAAGCGAAACTACTTACTATTTTATTCACAGCGAATAAGACCAATTATATCATTCTTGTATTGATCAAGACAAAAGCTAAAATTTCTATTATCTCCAAGTCTATGATAGTAAGTAGTACCTCGTATAATACGTACCTCGGATAGCCCTCCGAATCAGGGACACAATGGTGCGACTCACGCTGCACGGTTTCCGCAGATGCTTTTGCTTTCTCACCCCCAGGGTCAGGGCGCGTTTGTATTTCACCTCTCTCACGTCGAATGAGGCCGCGCTCGACGTGTCCTCTAGCAGCGCCTTGCTTATTCTTCTGCGGGACACGACCTTGGCCTCGGGCGATGGCATTTCGATCGGGGGCAGTGAAAACTTTTCGGGGTTCAAGCACTTCTTCGGCCACATGTCATCCGGGCTGTCTAAGGTCACGTACTTGGGATACGGCATCGGCAGTTGCAGCGGTGGCAGTATTTTGTTGTACGGTATCAGTCGCCGATTGAGCTCGTTGCTCCTACAGCTGGAGCTTGAATTGAGCCAAATATCACTCGAGAGTAGAGACGAGGATAGCGTGTCCCGCCTGCTTTCATATTCGATGGTGCATTTCTTGGTTCTGGCGACGCTGACTACGTTCACCGAGTTGTTTTGCACAGTCGCCTTCTCCAGATCGTAGTCGGGCTTGGTGCTTTCGCTGGTGGCGGTGTTGTAGGACTCGTCCGAGGAGGCGGACGTGGACCAGAAGTGGAAGGGCGAGATGGGCTCCATGTTGAGGAAGGCGCGAGCGATGTGGGGCGGTGCGGCCGCCACGCGCGGCGGCTCCGGCGACAGCACCCCGAACGGGTGGGTGAAGTAGAACAGGCACAGCGGACGACCCTGTCCAAGACGACGCATACATTCATATCACTTAGAAGTGACGCAACCACTATTATTCAAATGATAAACGCATTTGTTTGCAAATTAAAATCATTTAACAGGAAATAAATATTACTCCTAATGTAATATAACTAATATTTATATCCTTCAAGATATATTCTGAGCAATGTTTGCCGATAGTTTTCTATCAGGGGCTACTTTTGCATAATGTAGGTTCTTAGATTAATTTTAATGAAAGATAGGGGGTTAAACTTTTTTATTTGTATTTCTACTTGTTTGCATTTGTTTTCATTCGTTTGTCCTAATTCAATGGGAATAAACGAGCTTGATAGTTAGTGCTTCGTACTAACCTTTACATCATCCGTGGAAGTGGAGGCGTCCGATCGGCCGCCGTTCATCTTCTTCTACACGAAAAGAAACTTGACAAAATTTAATACCTCTTTGAAACACTTCTGATTTTTAAAAACAATCACACCCATAGTATCATTTATCAATTTAATTATGTTTGTCTCTGATCAATGTTGAACCTTTCGATATACCGGTCCCCGGGGACGACAACGTGCTACACATTACAGATATTTGGTGATAGGAACAGGCACAAGCACTAAGGAAACAAGGAAGCTGCAATAGCTAACTCGGCTGGTGGCAGGCACAAAACACTACTCAGCGGAGTGTTTGTTTGCTGGGCAACGGGCGACGGGCGACGGGCGACGGACGTGCGCCTCGCTGTGCGATTCATACTTGGATCTACAGATGTTAAACAGATACGGATTTTAGTACTTTGATCTTTAAATCATCAAATAAAGAAGCCCGTGTGCCGACTACGCCTGAGAGGAAACATCCACTGTTTTCGTATTTTGCTTACGGAATTCTATAAAATATTTATTCCATATCACCGCATACCTCAAAAACTGCTCATCGGATATAGCTCAAAGTAGTTTTCATTGTGTTACCTACCTGTTTTTTTTTTGCATGTTTGGTACGCGATATCTCCGTCAATTGTGGGCCGAACTTTGTTTTTAAATTTCGAAACTGTATACTCCTGACCTGCTGACCAAAGTCGGATGAGAGGATCCGAGGGAAATCGAGAGCAACTCTTGTTGCAGAGCGCCGAGCACCGGCACTCTACGAAAGAGAAATTTGTACAAGCGTGTATTGGTACGATTTCTACAGGCGCTTAAAAAAAATAATTCTAACATCTAAAAAGTAAATTGTTGTTTCTTTTTAAAAAAACAAAACCGACAAATTAAAAAGCAAATAAGAAATATTTCGTACAACATTTTGAAGTCGATGCTAAGTGAAACATAAAAAACAACAACAAAATTACAAAATGCACCGACTTTAATATGTTATACAAAGTAGGTACTCGTATTTATGTTTTAGTTCGAAATCGGTTTTGTGTTTGTTAAAAAAATAGTTCAGATATTCTCAGCCTAAAGTTTTAGAGGCAGCAGGCGCAAACATGTGACATGCTCAAAACATGATGTCATTAAAGTAATAGCATAGCAACGGGAATCCATTAATATAGTCAGCGTGGAAAGTTCTTTTATCTGTCCCACAGGAACTCTTTAATTTTTTTTCGGGATCAAAAGTATCCTATGTTAACTTCCAATAGGTACCTCCAAGAATATGAGTACAAAGTTTCATGATGATCGGTTGAGTAGTTTTCGTGTGAAAGCGTAACAAACAAACTTACATTCACATTTATGATATTATAATAGGATAGGATTTTAGCAGTTGTATAATTATACCAATGGTAACTGTTATTCTACCATAAAAATACATTTTTTTTCTATATACATTCAAAGAAATTCATCTCTGCAGACCACGAGCCATAAAAATGGCCCAGACTTTTGGAGGGTTTGTGGAGTAGGCCAACATGTAGAGGCCTTGACAAGCCTTGATCAGTGCTATTTTAGAGAATATGAACAAAAGGTACCGGGCTATTGGGATGAACTCCTACTGGAACGCAATGTTCAAGGAATATGGAAAAGATGTTCAGACGGTGACAAGCCACTCACTGCATGGGCCTCTGAGATTGGCAAGGGGCAACATGGATGTGAGTGGCCAAGGCGAATCGAGCTGCTGGACTACAGGTTGACTGAAGCTACTTCTGACGTTATGCCATTTATCACTTACACCCCTGGAGCTTGGCTGGCTAAGGCAAGCACGGAGGTGGAGATCTTGCCTTGGGCCCCTGGAGTCGGGGCCCGAGGTGTCGCTACTCACCTAAGGCTTCGCTACAGAGCATCTCCACAAAACCCTGCGTATCATGCAGTTTTTTTTTTTTAGATTTCACGACTACATTGTGTAAGTGTGTAAGGTCAATATAAAATGTACTTCCTTGTAAATATCCATCATATGGACGTAGTAGCTATTTTTGCAGATCCACGCAGCCATTTGCTTGTTTACTTTTCCATAATACCGGGTCTCTTGAGAGAGAGAGTGATTTTTAAACAAGTTTTCTCTAGGAACTTATTTACATGTGCAAACAATATAGAATATGTTATTATGATTAAAACTTTGGGAACAGGGTGCGGTATGTTTGAAGACGCTAGTTTCTTCAGAGCTTTCCCTTCGACCCAGATCGGGCCCTGCGCTGGGCGCGGGGCTGCGTGGCGCGCGGTGCCGGGTGCCGCCCGGCGCCATCGCCACTCCTCACCTAGTTCCTGCCCCATCTGGCCTCCGCGTGCAACCAATGTACAATGTACGCCAATGCCAACAGCCAATACAACTTTAGCGGTCACGTTTGGGTCTAACTGAATTCCTTAACACGGTCCAGTTAATGGACAATGGAATGGTGAGAAGCCAATACGTGGGCAGCCATTGCAATTGGGGGCAAGTGAGCCATCATTAGCACGAGGCTAATCGTTTTAAGCCTGTATTCTGTGTTTGCGTGGTATCACGCGTACGAGCCGACAGAGCTGTAATCAAGTGTATGATTGTATTCTCAGAAGCTACTCCGTAAAAGTAATTTGGCAGAAAGATCTGTCTATGTCACGATACAACGGTATAGTGAAATGTCAAGAAACAAAAGTAGGGCTCTCGTGCGGTTCCGGTCCGTCTTTCTGTGTATGTTATATTCTCAGAAACTACTGTCTGTGAGCATAGTCGATATCTATCAAAAAGTGATCGTGTATAAGACGTGACATGATGGTGTAATATTGGAATTAACATAAAAACCAAGAAAATGTCAGTACTTTACATAATCAGGAAGACATCGTTAGATATACATATTTTGGAAAATTATGACAAGGTTCCGTAATGATATTTTTATTATATTAAAAATAGCTGCGACGCGCGGTCTCTCCCGTGTGGTGATTGAAAATCGTCATAATTCCAAAATAAAAGATTTTTGTAAAATAAAAGTAGCCTAAGTTACTCCTTATTAGATCAGCTTCCTGCCAATAAAAGTCCCATCAAAATCGGTCCAGCCATTTAAGAGATTAGCCGGAACAAACAGACAGAAAGACAAAAATGATAAAAAATGTTATTTTGGTGTATGTACCGTATATATGTTCATATGCATGTAGTAAAAAGCGGTTATTTCAATATTACAAACAGACATTCCAATTTTATTTATATGTATAGAAGTATAGATTAAGTTAGTGGGTCATAGAAGGCGCGTCACCCTTTCTGTACAGTTAAATACCTACTAAAAATAAATTAAGCTATTATGTTATAAGTGGTTTTAGAATGTGTAACAAATCGGTTCTATGGGGATGCGTGCCCAGAAGACTGGCTGCACTGCCACTCTGTATGGCCGTATGGCAATGCTTATTCGCTACGCCAGGGCGAAATATGAGCTGCCTTTCTGATCACAGGTCTGGTGGCATCAAAGAGCTTCTTCCGGACTCAACGTTTCCAATATATATTAAACAGCACAACTAGGAAGCCCGTTCTTGGTGTTCCGTGACGCTTTAATATATTTCAAATATATAGAAATACTTTAAAAAAAATGCTTTGAATAAGATTCGTGGTACTTGTTGAGGTATGTAACAAGCTGTGGTAGCTTAGTAGTTAACGGATCTCACATTCTATGTGGAAAACACGCCAATGTACCTTGGACAAGCGTGGAGAGTATACTGACCATTCCCCTGGCTATAAACGGGAGGCCTGAGCTCAGCGCTTACGCCACTGACAAGTGGCAGACCGCAGAAAGCAGTGGACGTTAGTTACCTCTATGGAACTCTTTAAACTTACATTGCTTAATGTTTTCAGTTGATAATTAGCAGGTGATTATATGTTCTGCGAATCCAAACTACACTCAAGGCTTTTCCCATGTTATCAGTAGCTAGCTAGCAACTTGTGTACTCGAAATAGGTTTGTATGCAGTTGGAGTTATTTGCAAGATACGGATGACGTCTGGGCGGCTGTGGAGCCAGTTGGCGCCTTTTTTGACAGTTCTCCGTGGCATGGTCGGGCGCGCACACGCCGCGCGACGCGTCCCCGCTGCCGGCGCCGCTGCTGCTCTTCTCTGCACTGGCCGACTAACTTCGCGGAACATCACTATCATTGCTTATTATTGCAGTAGACACGCAAAATGTTATTGAATAAATGTAAATATTATTTCTCGATGATTTAGTGCACCTCAGTGATAAAGTAATATATTGGTTATTTGCACATGTACCTGCGTAGCTCCACTACAACTGGGCCAGCAGTGTGGGTGATTAGATAAAATTACTTATAAGACTTACGATATCGTATCGCGAGAGTTGAGTACATAGAAAGGACAATTTATCAACTCAATACCACAACATATCATATCAACAAAAGCCACCGCATTTAACTACAAATATTTTTTAGATAAGTCATATTATAATTAACTCAAAGTCAGTTGATGATACAATTTAATATTGTAGTGAACACAAAATATATTGAATAATTATTATGAGTTCGAAATCGTTATAAAATGAATTATCCGCCGATTAGGTCAATTAAAAAGCAGTTTTCTGTTTTTATCAGAAAACTAATGGTTATAAGAGTGTTGCACAAATAGGATACAGGTGATGGTGTGGGACTTGTGTTGGCAGAGTGTTAGACCTACCATCACCTTGTTTGGGGACGACCGAGGCCAACCCATGTAGGAGGCGTCTTCGCTCACGCAACAATGCTTATACTACACAGTTAGGATCAATTTATCTATTAACTTTTATCTTTACAAAAGTAAACCTGCTATGACATTAGCAACGTATATATTTCTGTCAATATGTGTATTTAATTTATGTTCAAAAGTATATATAAGTAGGTATAGTCCCAAGTCATTTTATAGAGCACTCTCACTTCAATACGCATTACCTACTTCCTAATCAATTACTAGAGCATTGGGGATTCATTACTGCGTTGACCTTCCGACGGTATACAAAGGATACAACAACCGGGAAAGTTTCGAATGAGAATTATTTATGTCTGATTTAATGTGACTAGGTAGTGTTTGCGAAGATTGGAAATAATTTATTTTGATTGTCCGATGTCCAGCCACTCCGACTGGCGGCTGGCAGCGGGAGCGGGAGCAGCTAGAGTTAATGACCGCACTCAGCTATAATAGATGCGTGCAGCGTGACACAACAACGCACTACCCGATGCGCATTTCAATTCGTTCTTCCAAAATAACTCTCCATGTGAATAGGTAGTTTTTCGAAACTAAAAGCGCAGCTTAATTATGTCGTAGGTATCGAAAGTGTAATAATGTTCATGCAAATAGTAAGTACCTACTTATAAAAGCCAAAAGATGTCGTATTTGCATGTGCAAGCACAGCTTAGCCCGTCGTCAAGGTGAGCCACTTACCTAAAAATAACTGGGAGATAGCAGAGCAAGTTGGCTTAAAAGAAATAAAACAGCACAGCCATGCGTGTAAACCGCCCTTCGCAAAATACTACTCAAAGCCGCCGGATGGTTTGCATACAATAATTACTTTATGCATAATTACGATTATATTCAGTTATATATATAAGCATTTCAGTTGCGCCAGAGTCGAGTCCCGTGTGCTTTACTTAGTTTTCTATTGTGTTCTTCTTCTTGACTGTAATATGGTTTGTGTTAGTCTTGGATTATATTTTATTTGACATTAGAACAATGAGCCGTGCTTATATTCTCCCAAAATGCAATATCTACGTGTAATTTTTTAACAATTAACAAATTGGCCTCGTATGCACTGCAAAATTATATGTTACTGACCCAGTGTTTTAGTCATAAGTGAGTATTTCAAAAAACATAAGTGAATTTGTTTTAAAAGCAGGATAATTGTTTCAACAAGTAGACTTAGTGAATAACATAAGTGAAAATGAGAGTGATAAAATAACATTGCTATGGTGCGATGGCATCTCAATCACCTGCGTTGTTTGGGCGCAAAATCACATGGATAGTGGAAGTGGGGAAAGCGCCCGTACACGCTCATGCACCCTACGAGAAACACATGAATCATACCAAATGTAAGTATGTATATTACATACGTCGTAGATTACGAAGCCAAAATTTTAATTAACACCTTAATTTAGAGTCAGATCCGTAATGTAACTGGAACATTCCAAGCAGAATACTGTACCATTAATATGCTTGAGGTGTCTACTCAATCTGCGAGTGACTTTAAGATATCGGTTTTATTCTATGTGCAGCATGAATTCTTTGCCAAAGAGATGCATGCTCACTACTTATCTGAAATCGAACCTATGAGTTTGAAATGAGAGGTGGGTCGAGTTCTTTAACCACTAAACCACCACGAATAGTTTTGAAAGAACTAAAGTAGGCGTTCGTCTCATAGATGTTGCATCTTTTCTTGTAATATTCTGTTTATTTTAATTGATGGGAAGTTATAGTTTGCCTGTATGCGCAAAATTTAAAAAGTTATCTATTAAAATCACGTGATGTCGTCTAGTCACATAAGAATTAGAAACTTTTAAGAATAACATAACCCCAGTGTAACTAATATTGTGAATTGTGCAAAACACCTAGTTCTTTCTTTCTATAATAAAAAAAAATACAATATACTTTTTTATAAATTGTCAATTTTGGAGTAGTTCTCCAGACCATTATTATTACGTTACTATGTGTAGTAACCGTCACTGTCAGTTAGAACGCGCTCTGTCATTTTCAGTGTAACCAGGTTCGGCAGAATTACACGATATTAGTAGAATTAGACACCAAATTAAGAGATTATACTGAAGATTGTAATCAAATAGTAGTTTCTCATAAGACTTTAACACAAATTTAACAGAGTATATTATTATCGGAAGGAAGTTGAAATCTCACGTTTATGAACTATGAGTTCAAGATAACCAGTTTTGCATAACTCATTAATGGTTTTAAATGTACAGTTAGCAAGAAAATGGCCACTTAAAAAAAAAGAAATTGTGCCAAACGATTTTATTTTTGATACTGGAAAAAAACTTTTATGTGACCAACTTAGGTTAGAATACGAAAAACGTCAGAAATGCAAAAAAAAAATTGTATATGTTCTATGAAATTTTACGTATTGTAATGAGAAGGGTTTATGGTAATAAAAGAACAGCAGCTGGTCACAACATTTATATTCAGAAAACTCTATGGTTTTAACATATTTAATACACTGACTCTTCACACTCGACAAAGATTTTTAGAACACCTCGTCATCCCTTCAAAAATTTTACAATATAAGAAATTTAGCAAATTGGCACAACCAATAGTGAAGTCATTGAAGTTATTGATAAAATATTTAATTTAAGTGCTATGAATGAAAGAATTCAATACACTATTGTTTGGAAATTTTAGATAATATTTTATATAAGATATTATATAAAATAGTATACTTAAAGTTTTACATTTAATAAAATAAACCGAACACAGTATAAATCTATCGCATCTGCCAAAATGTAAATAAAATGTAGTGAATACCATCTATATGCAATTAAAATTAACAAATATTATTATGTATAATTATGTTAAATTACAGAGTAGTATAAGTAAAAATTTTGTTGCGATTCATTTTGTCACTTGTCAGTTGAAGATTTTCCACTTGTCAGTTGAAGATTTTCCACTTGTCCGTTTTTCCACTTATCCGTTGCCATTTGTTTTTCCACTTGACCCTTGCGATTCGTTTTTCCACTTGCCCGTTTTTTATTTTTGCGATTTCTGAATGTTTTAGTGCTCCAATGATTTTTGGTCTTATTCAAGTTTTTGATCAGTATTAGAAGCGCGAATCATTGACATTAAATTGATGTTTGTGTAAAACATATAAATTATTACGTATACATTTGTATAACTCGTGACTCATGAAGAATATTAAAGATTTCCAAGTCAATTTTTGATATGTGTTCAATTTAATTGGAAGAGGAGGCGGAAATTGCTATAATGTGTCTAAAATGATATTAATAATAATCGCGTTGGCGTCGCACTCTTTTCAATATTATTAATTATAGTGGGGAATAAAAACGATAATGTAGATCTTATTCTTCACTCGTTTTGATACTCGGGTATTATTTTAATTATTAATTTTATACAATTACTATTAGGAGTATATATATTCTTTCTGCTTATTCTGATGTATTTTTAAGAGAATTTGTTTTCATGGATTATTTAAAAACTAAGGTCTTATAATAACAGTTTGTCTAACACAGTTTTCAATTTTATTACACAAATAAAAATATTATAATCGATAAAATACAGATTTTCAAGTTAGAAATACGGATTACATTTCTTAGCAGTCTGGCAACACTGTTCATTCATAAAAAAGTTTCAGAGTAGTTTCGGATGCTAAGCTTCTGTCCGTCCGTGATTATGTTTTCTATGCATTTCATCGTTTTTTCCTTATTTTAATCTTGTTTTTAATTCGCTATAGTGAAGTGCTCAAAATTTCATTTAAGTGAAGCGATAGGGCGCTGCACTGCTGTCTCAGCGTCCTTTTATCGTCGTAATAGTGTTTTGAAAAAGTTTTTACAAAGTTTGTTACCTTGAGTGAAGTGTAGCGTGTGTTGTCATGTCTCACAAGAACTTTATATCTAAGTACAAGTTAGATTAAATTGTGTTCCTCGGGGATAGATAAGTGTACACAAAAAATGGAGTCTAGTATCGTAGGTAAGTGTGGCGTCGGTCGTAGCTGTATGTCCAAACGATAAGACCTTGAATGTTCGCGTTTTTGAGAAGGTGCAATCATCTCATGTCATGTAACGAGGCCCCGGCGGCACCACGCGGCCCTTGCACCTGCCGCGATACAAGTTCGCAGCACAATTTAGATCATTTTCGGCAGCGCTATCTTATCATTGGCTTGTGTACACAATAGTGATAAAATTGTCCCTCGCTTTTCTAGATTCAGCTGAACAATGCTATGGATCAGATGCCTTGGTCATATAAAACGTCTCATTATATAATATAACTTTAAGAATTAAAAATAAGTTTGTAAAACATGTATCATTGCAATTTAACTTTGCAACTCTATCAGTAAAGTTTTTCGAGAATGAATTAGATGTTATTTATTTTTTATATTTTAATTCTCATTATTACCATATGCTATTTTAAAAGTTTCTTCCATTCTAAGAGGTTAAAATTCATATAAATTAATGTAAAATCACTTCTGCTTTTATATAACTGATTTAAAAAATTTGGAGGTTCTCAATTCCAAACCTAAACCTAAAAATAAGAAATAAAATGTCTTTAACAGTAAATGAAAACCAAAAATATTTCTACAATATCTTGAAGTCCCTTCCAGGTAAAATACAAATAATATAAAAAAAAACACTAAAAAAATGGTTAAATTATAGTAGTTTTTTTTTCATTTTGATACTTTATACTTCGGTAAATACTATTCTCTAGGATTTATAGCATGAAACAATAAAGTGTTGATTGCAAAACCTCTTATAACCCTCACCTGACAGTTGATTTTCAAAATCCACCAAAATGATAGGTTGGTTGTAGTTTCATCTATAACAGATTTTTTTATTGCACAAGTTCAGCAGACAGGCAGACAGCCCACCTGATGGAAAGCAATTACCATCGCCTATATATATTTGTTATATTAAAGCCACTAACAATGTGCTGCCACACAATTCCATAGCACAATTCAAGGTGGTTATAGCGGAGTGGTAGCCATGGAGACGGGCATATACCCTACCATCCGGCTGAGCGTTATTTAGTTGCCTCTTACGACTAGCTGTCTGGCTGCAGGACATTATATTCTTTCTCTGTTCCAGAATGGATTTAACTTTTACTGAAAATACTTATAAGTATTACAAGTTGTCCACACTTTAAGAATGGGATGCTGCGGAATTTAAATTATTATCAAATCCTTCTTATAGCTTATAATAACTGCACACTATTTGAAAATATCATTTTGTTTAAATGTTTTGACAACTGCACATTTTTCATATGTAGATTCATTTTCTAACTAAAAGTTTAAAAAACCTTTGTCTTATTGGACTCAATGCGTGCCAGAATTCCAGTAACTTGAGTAGGCTGGGATTCAGTTTTCAGTGCTGTGAGCCACATCTGAGTTGATTATGCAGAGGGCCGATGTTTTTGTAGCCTGTGACTTTATTGGAACCTGGATTGTTCTGGAGTGTTTGCAACAAAATAGTTGGTGTGAAATTCGAGAAGATATAATTCTTTAAAATTTACAGCAAATAATCAGAAAGTTTGTGGTTGATTTTAAAGGTTTTCTTTATAAAAAGGTAGCTCATAATTTAGGAATAGTGCAACTTGTTTATTAATACTTTAAATAAACATTGGTTTGAACAAGATTAATCCTAATCACTTATGGCAGATAGTACATCAACTTTTTTATATTTATTGCCAAAAGCTGGTAAACCACATAGTCTACCTGATGGAAAGTTGTGATGGAAAATAATGGTGAATACCAACACAGGGCTGTTGCCAATTTTGAAGGCAATGAAAGATCCGTAGAATCAAATAGTGCCCTACACATTCATTTCCTTATCATAAACACAGTTACATAATTGGAGCGAATGTGCAATAGACATGTGCGAGTAGTGCGCGCTTCTCAGGGTGGCGATGTGCGGACACTGTCATGCACCAATTGTGATGAAGAAAGCTGGCCACTGTGAAATCTCATATGGGCTCACTTTCAGTGGATCATGTTCTTCCTTATGGAACTGGTTTGACAGCGCATTATGCAACTGATCATATTAATACATTTGAGTATGACTTGTATGACACATAATGTGCACAAAAAGATTGCTTATGATGATGCTTGCTGTTCTTAGTTGTGACTTAGGTTCTTATGTTACATTGAGGGTTTAATATAATTTAAAAACTAGCCTTTTGGTCTAGATGTTTTTTTATCGAAATCTAAAGACATTGTGTGTTGGCTTGTTGACGAGCATCACGGTTCGCCCAATTAGCGCCTCTCCGGTATCGCGCTGTGACGCCGCACAGTCACCAATGTACGAACATTCAAGGCGACACAAGAAATTGGCATTCCGAGATCCGATACAAAACAGCTATGCGTGAAGAAAATTCGCTTTGCTTTGGCACACTTTTGGATCGTCGATTGCAGACCGATCGTGATACCTACATCTAGTACATTGATTTTAATGTTCGAACGTAGACTAAAATCCGAATAACCCATGAACAGTCCAACTTTTTTGGAAAATGAGTTAAACAATACAAAGATCACTTTTCGGTTAAATTCTTTGACAAAGGTTCGGATTTTGCCACCGTGCTACAGTCAACATTTGGGTGACGGCGAAAATTAAGAGGATGAACTTTTAAATGCCTGCAAGTTGACTTAATTTTAATTACAACGATAGAATGCTATTATATTCTTGCAATGTCACTTACAAAGTAATAACACCTACACGTCTGCTACACGACACCGCAGTCCACAGCGTACCTACGATGACATCAGAAATTAAAGTTTTTTTCGGAATGCGCCTCGAGTGATAACTATGTTAAACAACAAGATTGTTCGTCGAAAGCTGATAAACAGTAGCCGTGGTGAACTTATGACATTGTTCTGCGTGTATGTGTGTCGTGTTGTCTTTTGCAATTACCGAGATGATGTCACGGCGCCGCGGACGCCGCGGTTGCGCTCACTAAGTCCGCTGACGAATGGCCGAAACGCCGCGGTGGCCGAAGGCTGAACGACACCAAAAACAACTTTATTAACGCTGCAATTTCTTCATCGTGTCACCAAATCGGGGAAAGAGTACAATTTCTTGCAGTCGGATGACTATCACCCATGGTCGTGAGTGTACCGCCATAACAACATTGAGTTGAGTTCCGACATAGTGCCAGGTTCCAGTCTCCCTTAAAGAGATCGGCAGCATATTGATAGCACCTTTGGTGTCCATAGGCGATGGGAACCGCTTCCCATCAGGTGGGCCGTCTGCCTTTCTGCTGAACTCACACTACACGTTCCAGTGCCGTTTCCCACGATAGATGTGATCAGGGCGCGTGTCTGGTCGCGGTGCATTCTCGTGTCCGAATTTGCAATGCTTTCACGCATTCTAGTTCATGTTCATTAATAGATAGTAGAATGTCTCCGATTCGATGTGACATGGTGAATTAAGAGAACAGTAATACCTGTTAATTGAATTTAAACCACTTGCTACGTCTATCACAGAAAAGTAATAAAAGAAGAGAGAAATCGATACGACTTAGCGGTGACCTCCGTGTGCTTTTCCTCTTGATTGTCGGGATTTCGCGTTGCGAGTGTTGGCCGCTTGAAAGGGCGCGGGTCCGGTAATCCCGGCGCTAGGTTGCAACAGTCGGGCGTACGAACACAAACAGAGGCACGTTGTTTATTATTGACGGGCCGGCCGCGGCGCACGCGCACGCGGCGCGCACCGTTCCCTCTGTCCTCGTATAACTGTCTTCAGTTATTGACATCTGGCTGATCGCCGGTCGCCGGCATCGCTTCGGGTTTCCGCTATTAACATTATACACACGACACGTAATTGATGTGTTGTGTTGTGTGCTATGTAGAAGCATAGCCTAAGTAGCGATTACCGACTGACAGAATTATTTTAAATACTTTTCTGTGATATTTCATTTGTTTTTGCTTAACATTTCATAACAGCACTTGTCTAAAGGCTACAAAATTCTTGACCTAGTAAGTGAGTAATCCAGCATTGAACTCGTATTAAATGGTTTGCATACGATTGATTCATCGTCGGGGCGCCAATCAAGCGGAGGCTGTTCTGCTCTACACGTTTTGCACCATTTTAGTTAAATATATGTGTTATGTCATCTGTACATATTTTGTGTATAGCTCGTTTTTCGCCTATTGGATAATTTACGTAACCTTCGTTTCAGTGTTGTCCGTTTCTTGTTGTCTTTATAATATTGTTACATTTCGACAAGGAAACGCGCACCTGGTTCATTACCGCTCCCACATTCGGAGTTCTTTTGTTTACTTCGTATTTAACATTTTGCAATTAGACTATAGCTTATTGTTATTAATTTCGACTTAGTTGGTCGTTCGCAGGAATAATTAACCAGGTGTGCAAATTACTGTTTCTCGGAAACCCTAGTGCACGGTGTCTATTTTTTGTACTGTACAGTTAGTATAAAACAATGCCCGAACGGAGGGGTGGGGCAGTCAAACGAGGAATACGATACGGGCAAGACGTAAATTCGACGAGCGATTTTGTTGGCGGACTTTGCGCGTGTTATTGAATCGTGCAATTGGTACTAGTAGTGTCTAGTTATATTTGTACCTATATTATACGTGATTGTATAGTTCTAATAAATTTTGTAGTAATTCCAACGGCATTTTAATTCGAGTCCTGTCTAACTCGTAACAATATATAGTCGTATACGTAAAAATGTAATTTTTTGTTGTTTACTAAAAACTATGCACGTTACAATTTAGAAAGTGTTATCAGTATGCAAGTGTACCTAAATAGAAGGGGATTCCAAATTTCCACCTTACACAATCAACTAGTTTTGTTTTATTCACAATTTTGCCCTTTGTGTAAAACTGCACTTTAGTCTACGCCCATTTGTTATAAGCCCTTGATATATGTCTCGGTTTTATCTTGGAAACTACCGGGTTTATATAGATCGGTTAAAATTTCCCAATAACATTTTTATTCTGTATGGATTTAGACAGTGTGCATTGAAACTGCAGAAATGCATAAAACTGGAGGTGCCCGCAATACCTTACCTAAGGGATGACAAAAAGTGTACTATTTTAAGATTACGCAGCCAAATGTCAAAGCCAGTGCGATATTCGTCAGTGAATGTGTTTTGACTTTCACTTCAAGTCATTAATTCACTCAGTTGATTGTTTTCTATTCCAAGTAACTAAGTATTCTTGTGTTATTGCAAACGGAAGAAACAACATAATCTCCAGCAATTATTCTAATCCGAAAGTCTCGTTCAGAAAAAAAGACAAGAACGGTGACACATTATAAACAAAGTACGACTTGAGCGTACAATCTGTCGAGTGAGCCAGACGAGTCGACTGCCGGCCACCGGTTCCCATACAAGGGCTACGTGCCACCCGATCGATGGGTTTCACTCCAAACTGACGCGCCGCTAGTAGAAAAGTTCTGTTTTTACACTTTATTACCTCTATGACTCCGACTGGAATGCAAAATTATGTATGAGCGTTTATAATATTTAGTTGTTACAATTCCTACGATGCAAAACTTATTAGCATGACATTTAACAACAAGATTTGCTAGTTTGTCGAATCGGGCCAGTGTTATAACTCATATTTGACTTTAATGTTCTGTGTCTTGTGCACGCGTGTCCCAATGTATAGATAAGCGGCACACTTGGGTGATGCTGCGAGATCGTTGACACAGATCGCGCTGATAATGTGCCTCTCCCGATAAACTCGTCACTATTCTTGTCATCTTAAAGAATTATACAGAGTTATGCAGACAGAGCGAGTCCTTTATTTGGTACTGTAGAGGCTAGGCTCTCTGAAACCAAGTTCTAGGTGCGCCAAGGAAAATAATATCGGCTAACAAACCCTTATATTGTATACTAGCTGCGCCCCGCGGTTTCACTCGCGTGGTGATGGAAAATCGTTATATTTTGGATAATTCAAACTATATATTTATAAATTATAGCCTATGCGTTATTCTGGTGTGTAAGCTAAATTATTGTAAAGTCTCATCAAAATCCATACATTCTTACAAACTTTCGCATGTCTAATATTAGTAGGATGCCGTACTAGGCAAGTTAATTTTGTGTTATTGAAGTGATCAGCAGTCATACCCAGTCATCTACGACATCTTACTAAATTTACCATGATAGGAATCCAACCCGGAGCCGCTGCGTTCCAGGAAAGCCGTCAAATAAATAAGTATGCGTGTGCTTTGTATCGGACTCTAATATCTCTGTTGAATGTTATTGTTGCATTTACTTTTTTAGTTTGGTGTAAAAGAACAGTGGGACCGTGAGACATCGCCGTTAGCCCCTGCTTGTAAAATAAGCGCGCCGATGATTACAAAGTCGTTAGTGGGCGGATGTGTTTTTAAATGTTCGTTTCGTGTCAGGTTATTTAAGTTTTTTTTACCGACAGACGTCTTAAGATAGTGAAATCTATAAATTAATACGTGAAGCAAAACTTTTGAATCCCTTTATAGGAAAATTGCGCGGACGGAGGAGTATCAAATGTCGCACACTTATAGTCCATATAGAAAAGGAGTGGAGAATGCTAATATTTTTTTAGAAATAATGCATAAAATATACATTAAACCAATAAAAAAAACATTACACACACTACCATGTATCTGACACATACACGCATTTAAACTGTTTTGTTTATTGTTCAAGTCAAATGAACAGTGTAGCCTTGGCGAAATCTGTGACTATAGAAGTATATAGACTTTGACAACAGAATCTTAATAATGTTCAAACTTATAATTAAAATGAATTATTATGGTCGAATATCGTAGACCACTAGTAAATATAATATCTGAGATTATCCAAATCCTCAAGCATTGAGAATCGCATGGATTACTAGTGCACATTGTGCGTGACGCGGAGTGCGGAATGCGGAATGCGCCGGCCGCGGCGTCTCCGCACATCATCGACTGCAAAGCATTTGATTTCAGTTCCGTCATATAATACATCATTCCCCGAGAGCGTAATCAATTCAGAGAAGAGACCAGTTCAAAGTACGCTTATCGTAATGATCGATAGATCAAACCAATGAAGCCGGTCGGATTTCGTAGACCGGGTTAAAACTCGGTATATCATGATCTTAGCCATGCTTTCGCAGATTTAGACTAAATGCACTTACCGGTTTCCAGGTCGGTTTGAATTTGACCAAAAGGTTGTACTGTAGCACCTTTCTTCGAATACTATAAATAGGCATACAACTGAATGACCAAATTCAATTTTAATTAGGCATCTGAAATACTGTTTCTAATCATAATCCGCTTCAGTCAGGAATTTGTAAATGTATCTATAATCTAATCTTGTTTGTTTCGATTTTCATAACTCAATTCGTGTATAACTCGGGTCGATTCCAGTTACACTTAATATATCGGCTCGAGACTTCCTTCAATCGGTTACCTACATAATATTGCCCCATCACTAATTTCTAACTGACTCAAAAAAGTTGGCGATTCTCAATTCATATTATGTATGTTTTTTATGTATGTTCGTAATACGATATCTCCGTCAAATGTAAACCGATGTTCAAATTGTTCTCTTTACTCGTAAGTGTATACTCCGAGGTAGTCCCATCGTCGTCAAGTCAGGATCTGATTTGTTTATCGCAAGGAAATCGAGAGCAACCCTTATTTAAATTCAAATTCAAAAATAACTTCCGCTGGAGAACACTTTTTAATAGTCATACATGGAAATCAAACTTTAACTCTACTTCCTATTCTAAGTACACCACTTGGCAATGTGTTATCGCTGTTCAATAGAGAAGAAGCGGAAGGAAACTCCCTAGCAACACGTCTAGCTGAAAAAATATTTTTTCTTTATAATTATTTATAAATTAATATGGTGAAAGAAGAGAGAGTTCATTGCAACAATCTGACTCACAAAGCTATCAACTAGCTAGATTCTATCAACATTTTGACATAGTTTAGACCGAGCAACGGGTTCAGGGCACCCGCTCATACTTCTAACTTAAAACACTTTCTTTAAAAATACTCTAAGGTCCAACTCGACCTGCTGCCATCAACCCAATGTGCCACAAAAACTCCTCAGTCTACCGAAGTAGATACTACTCAAAGTATAGAGGGCGCGTCTGAACCCGCTCCGCTATATGCTCTGCTCTCATTGGTCGTTTATTAAATTACAATATTCATAACTTTTATTAGGTTAGAACGATCTTGAAGTTATAGAAACATTTAACAAATCTAATTAAATTACATTAAGAATTTTAGAAGTAATTATAATGTAAACAAATGATATTGTGCGTTATACATCCAGTCAACAATACATCGTCATAGTCATAGCTTCCCTCCTACATATATACATATATATTGTTACGAGTTGCAGGACTCGAGTTAAAATGCCGTTGGAATCATTATAGAGTTTATTAGAACTATACAAACACGTATAATCCAGGTACAAATATAACTCAACACAAGCCGTCCAAACGTAATACCTGTCGTATAATGTACACAAGTCTTGCTCCGCTTGTGGTTATCGCTCGACTGCCTCATCTCTCAATTGGGGCATTGATTTATTCTGTACAAATGCAATATGTGTTCTCGGCCTCATGGGCTGAATTTCCTAGAATCACACCTGGCTAATGAGTACCATAAAAGATTACAATACACATTGGGCTGTTTTCCTAATCACAAATTTTAAAGACAAAGTAAACAAAAGAAGTCCTAATTCCGAAAAGATAATAAAATGTCTACAGACATGCCGGTGTGAATTTGTTTTTTGTCGACACCCAGGTCGTAACTATATCTATACTTTATGTTTTTGTAAACAGAAAAGTATTAGTATAAAATGCCATAGACAACTTGATGCATCACATGAAATTATTTATGCAACAAGATGAAGTCACAACTTCAGTATTTTTTTGTAATTTATTTATTTAGGCGTTTTCGTTGAAACCAGTTAGTTTTATCGACACCATGCATTTTAATTTACGTGTGTATTGCTAACCATTTGCGTTATTCAAAATGGTAACTTTGAACCAACTTTACGTCATCTTACTTTCTCTAAATACGACGATAGGATTAGACTTAAAAAATGATTTTTCAGGAGAGGACATCTTACGGTTTTTTTGTATTTCGTATTTTGTTTTAAAAAGCTGTACGTAACGAATAAGTAAAGATAAAATAAACCGGTTGTGTGTATCATACAATGACGTGTTGATATTGTAACTATTGTTTTTTCAACATGCGAATTAACGACTGCTGGTTGTATGTAATACACGCTGTATTACCTGAATCTATCCTTCTCCGACCTACACTACACCTGTACCTACTTACTTATCGTTCATTTCTGCATTTGCAACAAAAAGATGTTTCCCCGGTGAAGATGAGGTAGTATTAATCAAACGGCAGCGTGGCCGTAACTACGTTCTAAGTGTCACGCTCTTATTGCCGTAAGCGCGCGGCACATGGGAGGAGGGTGGTTTTAGTGGAGTATTGAGTAGTCGAGTCTCCAAGCCGGCGATTTGATTCTGGTGCCCTTTCGTGGTCTCACCTCTCGTCGCTTTGGTCTAATCCTTAGTAAAGGACCCGGTAGTGTGCGAAATGCATTCCCCCGCCTCATAAAAAAGCATTAATCAAACGCTAGACGAAAGGCAGCGCAAGAATAAGCGCGCGACCACATTTTTTTTTTTTTTTTGAGGCGAGGGAAAATGACTAACCGATTTACGCACTCTCTGGGCCGTCACTAGGAAACGGCACGAATCCACGGGGGGCGGTAACGCTAGCAATTGTATGCTCTACTTGCGTTCCGTCCGCTATGGACTACACAGAGGAGTGTGGAGACTCCGAGCGATGCCGCACGGGCGAGCAACCTCAATACCCACTAAAAACCCCCTCCTCCCTTCGCGGCCCTGCGTTTTGATGTGAAGGAAAGACTGAGATGTAGAACATAGTTACGCAGCAGTCGATCCAGCGCATAAAGTGCTTGAAGTGTGCCCTGGGAGAACACACTCCACTACGAAACGGGGGTAGTTGTTAAGTCCCTTGCTTTACCTAGTAGCTAAGGGTCCCCATCGTTCCGGATCCTAACTCAGGGAGGGAAGTAATGCGCGTACCTGCCTCTCCGGGTGCCGGCTGAAGGCCGGCGACCTCGAGAAGAGACCGTAGCACGCGCCCTAGGACTTCGCTCCCTATCCCTTTCTGCGGCCTCTTTCAGAGACATTACTGCCTCACAAAAAGAAACCGCAGCATCCCAGCGGTCGTCGCTCTGCAACATGGCCGTTACCAAGTCGCCGAGCCATCGGACGGCTCCTACTTTTGTCTCGAGCTCGAAACGCTGCGGCGCCCAGGCAGCGCACTCGACAAGCGTATGAAACGCCGTATCGGGTGCGCCACACTGTCGGCAATCCGGAGAAGGCAAGCAGCCCACAATGCGAAACAGATACTGATCGAAACGCGCGACCACATATGCCGCAGCCCCCGGAGACATGGCATCCGCCGACGTGACACGTGTTACATAACATTGCGCATCAATCTGTCTAATGAGATACTTGAGATTGTCAAGTGAATTGAGACACGTTTTGTTATCGTACAAAACGCCGAAACGAGGATACTAAGTCATGAATGGCATATTCATGTCTTGTTTAAACAATTGATAAAACTAGTGGTCGCCCAGCGGTCGAAATTCGACCATAATTATTTTACGTGCTAAGTTTCAACATTATTAAGGTTTTGTTGTCAAAGACAACTTCTATATTCAC
Organism: Dendrolimus punctatus; assembly: GCA_012273795.1. NCBI lineage: Eukaryota > Metazoa > Arthropoda > Insecta > Lepidoptera > Lasiocampidae > Dendrolimus > Dendrolimus punctatus. The sequence continues at coordinate 2,576,119 of CM022547.1, read as the reverse complement.
AGATTTCGCCAAGGCTACATACACTATTCATTTGACTTGAACTGTAAACAAATATGTTTGTTGTGTCAAATACATGATAGTGTGTGTAATGATTTTTTTATTGATTAAGTGTTTTTTATGCTTACTTAAAAAAAAATAGCATTCTGCACTCCTCCTCCTTCTCTTTATAAACTATAGTGTGCGAAATTTCATACTTTTTCGTCCGCGCACTTTTCGTAAAAAGGGTACAAAGTTTTTGCTTCACGTATTAATATAATGATTACTTCGATTGTGACATTTTTAAATTAAGGTATTTTAGAGTCCACTTTATTATATGAGAGTAATGTAGAAATGATTGTATCATGCGTCAGCATCACCTACATTCTTATGTCGCGAGTGCTGCGGCGTCGGTCGCCCACGCTCGTGTGCCGCAGCACCTTATCTCAGACGACGGTGCGCCTGATGATATACAGGCTTAAGCGCAGCAACTTCCGGAGTTATGCTTGGCTTTTAATATAGATCTTTACTATCCGTTTGCATTCCAATCTACGTAGTGCATAATGTCTTACATATTAGTGTTTTCAATTCCGCATGGCACATCTTGTTCAATGCCCTAGTAGAAATAGTTGAAAAATCTCATTAAGTATGCTATTGCTGTTTTGTGAGCTTTTGCAAAAGGGGATTAAAACTACATATGTGTAGGAATAATTCTTGCGGCTGTGGTATGTGGCAGGCTTTTGCCCAATTTTACTATTCGACCACGGGCGTCGTAATGACCGTTTTTTCATAAACCATTATGACGCCAATGGTGGACCATTATGACGATATTGTAATAGCGGAATAGAGGCCGTGGTCTAGAGCATGCAGTCCTCAAGTTTCAATCCCCCTTGGAGACCGGTAGCACCTTTGGTTTTTCAAACGTCCATAGGTGACGGGAACCACTTTCCATCAGCTGGGCCATCGTCCTCTCTGCTGTACTTTAGCCGAAGTTAAATAAATCTTTTGAAGATCGCCCGTTTCGTAAATTGTTTTTAATGTCATGCCTGTGAGAACTACCTACGCCTTACCATATGGAAAGTAACTGCCTATTGTCTGTTGTGTTATGCTCTTATCTTAACTTGGCTTGATCCATTTACATGAGTTTAAGTGAAGCGTAGCAATTAAGTGGTGTGGCGCCTCGTCCCTCTATGGCGCAACGGTGTTAAATGGGTTCAAGTACCGCAATGATCTCCAAATTGCATCTGGCCAAGCGTGGCCGCATAAGCTGACGTGCGACTAACCCCTTGAAACTGCGCGGCTGAAGTGACGTTTACAAAGAAGCACGATAAGAAAAATGTATAGTGCTTCCAACTTTATCTGTGGAATGAAATTGGAAAAGCGTCGCTGAGTTCGCTCCGTTTTTGCCAAGCTATGAATAATCATTAAAGACACTTGAATATATCACGTAAAGCTCCTTCGGCGATAATGTTATAGTTATAAACTGGCCAAATGCGTCTTATTTATAGCATTATAAATAAAGTCGTTGACGAATAATAACTTTTTAAAACTGGCAGCCCTAACTCGTCTAAAATTTCAACATGGCTGTAGTTCCATTTTTTGCCAATAATACAATACAACAATAATAATGAGTTGTAAACTGCATCATTATGTAAAGTTCCACTACAGATGTGGATCTTACTGATTTTAGAACTCGTGCTCAATGTTTTTTAAATGAGTAGTTTTTTATGAAGGGGACACGATTTAATGTCAACGATAAAGTTTTAACGCTGTGCACCGTACCAACACGAACTTACCACTACCATATTTGTGTAAAAATATCAAAGGCCATGGAAATATCCGTCGCACATGGTACGAGAGAGGGCGGGCGTGTAAACAAACAAGCGCCACGCGGCCCGAGTGCGGCGCTGCGGAGGCTGAACGCCACCGCTTTAATCGGTGCATTTGTATTCGACGCGCTTCACGCTTTATGACTTCTTCAGGCTAATAGCTGATTTACATTGATCCAGCAACTGACTTCAAATTCGAAGAAAGTCAATGCTGACTTAATACTGCATAAAGTAAATTGATTTGGAGTCAGTACGGCACTGTCCAATCAGTGCTGACTTCAATATTCCCGATTAAATATTTCGAAGTCAGTCCGCTCCCCCGGCACCCACGCTACTGATACTGGTCTTGTGTGATCGACGCAGTCAGCTATAAGTTGGTGTCTGTGTCGCTGCATCTGAAATTCAAGTAGCTGAGATTTGAGATTCAAATCTCAGTTGTAACATTTAGCAGAACCTCCAGTTCCATTTCTATCGTCTATATACTTTTTCAAATCAAAGTTTATTTTTTCTGGACACCTACCACATCTTTAACATTTTCACCAACTGTTCCAACAGCAGATAGGTACCTAAATGTTCACAACAATTAATTCGATCGCATCAAATTCTGCCGTTTTCGTAAATTCATTTTTCCCTACTAATTTTAATAACGTGGGTACCCACGTTATTAAAAACCTACATCATATTCTCTGTTAAACAAATGCCCTGCTCAGCAGAGTGCGCAAGAGCCGCTATAGCATCCTGAACGGAATATAACCAAAACTACCGAATGCATGTAAACTGTGTGTCAGTTCTCGCCAGCGCGGGGCCCAGTTACTGCCCCAATGTAAATCAACCTTAACAGCTCCTGGAACTCGGGCCGCTATCGAGAGTCGTTTAGGAAACCGTACGCGTCGGATTAACGATTAGAGGTTCCCCGTTGGGAATGATTACAAATTACACTTGATTTAATCCACCCATACTGACATACAAAGATGGATGCTATAGTCGCGGTGGTGTAAGTACGTAAAGTGAACGTGGCACTCGGCTAGTCATACGTTCTTGGAAACAGTTGTTGACTGCAAGGCAAAGGCTGTAATCATTACCAACGTATTATAATCATGTATTTTTATTGTAAAATGCATTATTTATACAATATGCTCTTTGAATATGTCCTTTTCTCAAGTGTGACTTTTCTACTCAATCAGATCTTTATAAAACTCGCACTTCTTTGGATTCTTACGGTCTTATTCATAAAGAGTTAGAGTAAGTTTGAACGCTTCTTTGAGAGGCATCAAGAAGCGTTCGAACTGAGTTTAAGTCTATGAATAAGACAGCTAGTAAACGTCGTTGTCCGCTTGTTTAATTCGTAAGCGAAATAGGAAATGGAGGTCACGCTTATTTGTCTTTTACTTTCATTTGTAGCGCCATTCATAGAATAGATGGGATATTTTACTATTAGCATAATTTTACATGTTTTGTTCGAGCCGCTTCATTGACTCGTAGAAACGTATACAACATGCCAAATTATATTTCGTACGATTATGAAGCGATTCCATGAAATGAAACTGAATTATTCATTGTAGCTTTGGTATCGAAATTAATTTCTTCTTTTATTCAAGCGAGAAAATATAATTATGAAAAGTTTTCAATTAACACCGGAATAAGGCACTTAATGTGTCTGAACAATATAATGACTGTTGCACCTACATTATGAATAAAGATGAGAAGAATTATGTTTGGTTTGGTAATGATGAGGTGACGTCACCGGCTGCGGCGCGCCCTCGTTGCAAACCTCAATTAGGTAATGTTACATTCTCATTAATAAATACGCATTACATTTTATTTTGAACACTTTCAAGCTATACTAGTGTTTGCCCACCGTTTCGGCTACACTCTATGTATTTATTGTCAGAAAGAGTCCGTGCATCTCGTGTTCCCGAACGCACGCGATACTCTCTTTGAAACGTGGTAATATTATTTGTTTTTTTAAGTAAAACTTATATAGAATCGTTGTTATTTGAAATTCGATGAAACAAAAAAGCTACACCAAGAAGGTATAGATGCATAAATCTATAGGACTAAATCTGCGAGAAAATGAGATTGAATTTGTTCACATTTAAACTGTTCATACGTATAGAGTTGGGAATGTTTTGAAGTTTTTCGTTTGTACTTCAAATTACGTGTTTTAATGCTTATAAATATTATAACGATATAATATATGAAATGTGACGTCACGAACTTAAGAATCCCTGCCACCCCTTGTCACATTGTATTTATCTGCTACTGCGTGTGAACTGCACACACACACACACACACACACATTTTTTAAATTTGTTGATTGATTCAAATGACACATTAGTACATCTTATCTCAATATATTACTGGACATCCGAATCTGTTCAACTGCTGAGACTAGCAACAACACGCAATAAAGTACTGCAAGGCTTATAAGTTACCCCGATAAGAGGGTTCTCTAGCTCCAACAGAGATGTAGAAATAAATCAGTTTGATGGGTATTGAAATGCGCAAATATACATGCCAAACATTTTGTATATGTTTATTTGCGAACAGATCAAAATGACCGCTCAATGTTGGTGTAATCCTCCGAATGTTGTAACGCTTTATTAGTCAAAGCCAAGCGGACACAATTGAGATAATAAGAAAATAGTGGTTACTGTATCGCTCTTTAGGTCGTAGCGTGATATCACTATAGCTCGATTTGCCTCAAAAATCGGACTCAACCGCAGGAGAAACGCTTCGAAACGGATTGGTCGTCGATGCATTCATTTCAAGTACTTACATAATAATTAGAGATCACTTCTCATTTTTTTTTAATATGACAATTGGTATTTTCAAAGTGTTTTTTGATCGATTTATGTATATAGTTTGTATTTGCAAGGACTGTGACCTCACCGGCGTGCAACGAGCGGTCAACAGTTTCGCGCGGCCGTTGCGTCCTATTTACATGTCTGACGACGTTTTTGCGTGCTAGCCTTCTTTAGCCTGCACATACACATGCATTTTGAATGCATACATGCAAATCCTATTCTTGCCTGTGACTTCTGTGAGGGATATTTTGTCATATACTTAAATATATTATTTGATTATTTATATTGTTTTAGATGCGATTGATTTTAAATAAGGCACTTTTTAGTTACTTACAAAACGTTTCGGATTCTAAAATTTTGTACTTACGTATTACGTTATAACTAGGTACAAGTTAATGAGTCAAAAGCGCATTAATATTTATTAAAATTATTTTTATGATGCTATTCCAACGCTCCTTTTATATGTAGTAAACTAAGAATTGATTGTGACATGTGTCTGCATTCGGCCGCCGAAGGTCGTCGGCGCAGCAGATCGCGAAGCTCCAGTAGGCAAAGTGGCCCTAATGGTCGGCGGAGCGCGTCCGACGGGCCGCGGCGCCCGGCTGTAGCACAACCACGATTAGTTCCCGGTTATCAGGCACAGGAATAACGTATTTTGATCTGTGCAAAAACGGAGAAATAATCTACAATCTTGCCTTGTGTTCCGGCATTAGTATCTACAGTCCCCTTTACAGTAGCACCTTTGGTATTACAAATGTCTAAAGACGTTGGTAACCGCGTTCCATCTGGTGGGCCGTCTACTTGTCTGCTGAACCCGTGCAATAAAAACACATAAAAACAACCTTTCACATACTCGTATTCATTCGTTAATCATGTTCAAAATCTTGCAACTAGCGCGTCTGAAGAGTGGTATAATTGTTCTTTATTATTGATGAAAAGTTATAACCATACGAGTCTGCGATGTTGACTTTACTGAAAACTTGGGAGGCCTTCATGAACCATCTCAACTGTGAAGTCGATTCTACGTGTAATTACTTTACATTCATGCATCACGTTGCTTTGCGGTCTATTTCGATTTAATACAAATTACACTATGTTTTTAAATCAATACGAATAATAAATGAGCAACTTAACCGAGCTAGAACATAACGTTATAGGCCTCCATTAAAGTTGCGATATTGTTTTTCAGATGAAAGGGAGGACGTCCAGAAGAAGACCTTCGCCAAGTGGATAAATTCGCAATTAGTTAAGGTAAGAAGTGTTTCTATTCAAGGGAGCACATACATTCTCACTTCGGTGTCTGTTCATCGGTCTGTGTGTCACGACTGATTATTTGGGAACTAACAGCAACATATACATTTTGACACATCTAAAAAAGCCTCGAGCCTAGGCTAAGTGTAGCGTAAAGTATGCTAAAACATTACTGGAGAAGGTATCAAATAAAAAAAAGCCACCGATATATGGAAGTACCAACAAAGCGGACGAAACACTAAGCTGCCACTTTTATGATACGTACCGTTGAGGAGTGGAACTCTTTTCCGTCCTCTGTTTTTGCTGAAAAATAAAATGTAGGTGTCTTCAAGTCTCGCGTGAACAGGTATCTTCTAGATAAGCGTGTTCCACCTTAGACTGCATCAGGCGCTATGTCAGTCAAACGCAGACCTATTCAATATGAAATAATTTAAAAGAAAACTATACTACACTACAAGTATAATTTAATCTTTCGAGCTATACAGCCAGAAGCAAGCAGACAAAGAAACAAAATTCTTTGACTCAGTTTGGTAGTATTAATAGATATTTGTGGTTGAAACTTAGTGTGACTTGTTTAAAAATATACTTTGTGCGATGACTAAAGTTGCGCAATAGCACTTTAATTGGTGCGTCGTAACTATTATTGCACTCGTTAAAGCATCCACAGGCGAACACAACTATGCATTGAAATGGCGACTAGAGTATGTATGGTTCTACACTATCCGGTACGTTTTGCTGATGTATTTTTCAAATTCATAACTTTTTACTCAAAATAAGTTTCACTGGAGAACACTTTTTGAAGGTCATACATATAAGTTAAAATTTAAAATTACTTCCTATTCTTTGTACACGGCTTCGCAACCTGTTATTGCTGTTAAGGAGAAGAAGCGGCAAGAAACTCCCCAGCAACAAGTGTAGTTAAAAATTGCTTTTCTTTATATTTCTTATTCTATTCATCTAAAATTATTTTTTATAAGTTGTATGCAGAAGTATGATACAGAATTACTTTTTGAAGAATTAATGGTGTTGTAGCAAACAGTGCATACTCATATGACAAAGACAATAAAAAGGAAAAAAAATATGATGATAGTTATAATAATGACATGACATATAAAGCAGGGCATCGGTCCTTCGGGACCGGCGCGAAACCTAAGGGCGTTCTACCACGCCGCGATCTTCACTCCAGGACTCGACTGCTTCAACCGTCGTCGGTCTTGCCCCATACACGGCCACCCCGCTGCTACTCGAATTAAGTGACTTTGCGAGTATGTCTTGCGACTTTGATTAAAAAAAAGAAAAATGTTTATTTTGGACAAAATACAAGATAATAAACACAATAATCAAAATATAATAATGGTGTCTTAAATAGGCGTCACAACCAGCATCGATTCTCCACAAGGACCACTAAATGATTCTCTTACTGATATATCTACTCTTTTCTGATCTATATACCAGATAGGTATTCAATATGGCTCGCAACCATAACCGGCTGAGCGACTATCGCTTTACAAATCAGTCTCATTATCTATGCATTGCTAGAGCAATTTTTCAGTATTAACACTACGAAAGTAATTATTAAGATGACTCGGCTTTTATTGTTTTATGTGTTTATGTAGCATGGCCTAGTGCCTAGTGCCTAGTGCGAACCATGTTCGGGCGAAGTGCGCAGCCGGCGGCGTTCAATTGAGTGGTGTTTTGGTAAATGGGCCAATGGACACGCTTTATTCGTCAGTTGATCACAATTTCATGGCTTAATTAAGGGCAATATTCTACGAGTGTGCTCTTTTTAAGCTTTTTAAACTATCAAGCCTACAGCATTTAAATGAGGCCAGTATTAGAGTCGACTAAATGACTAACTTAGTGAATGTTGAACCCGTGTTGTTTCCAGAACGACAAGCCACTGGTGGAGGACCTGTTCCTGGACCTTCGGGACGGGGAGATACTGCTGTCGCTGCTCGAAATACTCACCGCACAACAATATGTAAGTTATCACGATGCCAGGGCAGATTTGGCTTCAGTCATAGCTATTACGGATTTTTTCTCCAAATTTCTAAGGCAGTTGTTAACACATGTTCAGTAGTTTTCACGTGATGCTCTAACAGACAGACAGACAAGAATTCTAAAGATTGCATTTTGTGTGCGCGTCGTGCAGAAACGCGAGCGCGGGCGCATGCGCGTGCACCACATCAACAACGTGAACACGGCGCTGCAGGTGCTCGACGCCAACGGCGTGAAGCTCGTCAACATCAGCAGCAACGACGTCGTCGACGGCAACCCCAAGCTTATACTAGGTGAATATGCTTTCTGCACTTGTATAAGATAAATATTACGCTCAGCTTTATTCAATCATTTTTTTGGTTGCAACGTCAGAGCTGAAACCAATTTAGTGCCATCCTCGAGGATGGATATCATGGCTTCAAGAGGAAGGAGGAGGAATGGGATGGGAGAATAGCATAGACGAAAAACATATGGAAAACGGAACAAGGGGAGGGGAAAGTAGACTATTGCAACTCTCACTTATTTTGTGAAACAGGGTAATATTCTGTGAGAGTGTGTTGTCACATCGATTGAGCTATCATTGAGATGAGTACAACACTGTATTCCAGGGTTGGTGTGGAGCATAATCTTGCACTGGCAGGTGCACTACCACCTGAAGGAGCTGATGTCGGAGCTGCAGCAGAGCAACCTGGAGAAGACGCTGCTGGCGTGGTGCCGCAGCCAGACGCGCAGCTACAGCGGCGTGGAGGTGCGCAACTTCACGTCGTCGTGGAGCGACGGGCTGGCGTTCAACGCGCTGCTGCACCGCTGGCGGCCGCAGTTGTTCGACTTCGCGGCCGTGGCGCGCCGCGCCGCCGCCGCGCGCCTCGAGCACGCCTTCGCGCTGGCGCAGCAGCACCTCGGCATCGACCGCCTGCTGGACCCCGAAGGTGCGTGCCCCCTCGCGTCGCCCTCGCCCTCGCCCTCGCTCGCGCACTCGCCACGACACCAACGACCTCTGTTTGCCCCCCAGACGTGAACACGCCGAACCCCGACAAGAAGTCGGTGATGATGTACGTGATGTGCCTGTTCCAATCGCTGCCGCACTCCAGCGAGGACGTGGCCGACGTGGAGTGCCTGCCCTCCGGCCCCCCGACGCCCCTCGCCTCCCCACCAGCGGAGGTGAGTCACAACTCAAAGAAAGGAGCGCCAGAGTTAAAGTCTAATTGGCTCTGCTTTAACGTGAATCCCAAACAAACAGACAAGAAATTTATTTATTTATAAATAAGCTAAATACATGTAATTAGGTATCTAAAATTAATACAAGAACGCCAATGACAGGTTTTCACGGATAAGATATAGCGTAAAAGTAACATGCAAACATAAAAAAGGCACCGAGATGTCTAATCACTGTTGAAAAATTTAAGGCTTTAGACATAACTTGGCTCCTGAAATACTGATTACAAATGGGTCGATATCATCGTATTTACTTACATTATTTAAATAGTTACTTGCTCGCACTAGAAATGAGTTTTGTCTATAATTAGTAAAACTTAAATATGCATTTATGGGTTGGTTAAATCATGTAGATTTCAATGGAATATTAAAGTGGACCTTACTTAGGATATCTGGACAATCAATATCAAGTATTAAAAAGTCGGCAATATCTCGTCGCAAGTGGCAAGAGGTGAAACTTTTTGCAAAGATCAAAATACATATCCATATACCAGAGTACTGGATCTTTTTCCTATAACATAAATACCGAAAAAAAACGCTTTTGCACACTTTCAATGCGGTATATATATTTATGATAGCGTGGGTTCCATATATGAGATGTGTATTCTAAATGATTTCTAACATAGGTACAGTATAACATTTTTAGTGTTTCTATCTCATTAGAGCAGTTAGATATTCTAAATATGAAACCAAGGGTCTTGGAGGCTTTATTGACATGAACGTCAAATGTTAGCTTGCTATCGTGGTACACACCTAGATCACGGATTTCGCTAGTCTTTGGCAACACCTGACCTGATAGGGTATAATGGGTTAGAATGACATTCTCTTTTCGTGTGAACGTCACGAGGGAGCATTTGAGGAGATTAAGATCGAGTTGGTTGACGGCGCAGTAGGTCTTGCTGAAGAGCATGCATATCGTCCATTGAAGATATGGTTGAAAATATTATCATATCGTCTGCGAAACACAGTAATTTGGATGTTCTCAAACAGTGTTCAATATCGTTGACGTAGATAATAAAAAGCAAAGGTCCAAGCAAAGAGCCCTGCGGGACGCCGCTCGGGATCTTGACCAACTCGATGTGTAATTATTTAATACGACAGCTTGCGATCTATTGGCAACATAAGATGAAAACCATCTTAGCAGATCTCCTTGAATACCGATATTTTTCAGTTTACAGAAAAGTATATTGTGGTTAATTCGATCAAATGCCTCCCCCTGTCCATATTTATGATTATATTTATCATTCATTGAGTAGTATTAGATTCGTAACAGTGGACCTACCTAATGTAAAACAATTGCATTGTCGCAGGCCAAATAAATAACTGCGGCCTAATGCTTAAGCTCCTATTTTGTAATAGGCGCCGCTGAGCCGGCCGCTGTCGACGGCCACGACGGGCTCGGGCGAGCTGGGCGGCTACTACGCGGCGTTCGAGGAGGTGCTGGCGTGGCTGCTGGAGGCGGAGGAGCGGCTGGCGGAGGCGGGCGCCGGCGACGGCGCCGGCGCCGGCGACGAGCTGCCGCGCCTCAAGGAGCGCTTCCACGCGCACGAGCGCTTCCTGCTGGAGCTGGCGGAGCAGCAGGGGCGCGTGGGCGCCGTGCTCGAGGAGGGCGCGCGGCTCGTGCTCGACGGCGCGCTCGAGCGCGACGAGGCCGCCGAGGTGCGGCTGCAGGTGCGCCTGCTCAACCAGCGCTGGGAGCGGCTGCGCACGTTGGCCATGGACGCGCAGGCGCGCATCCACGCGGCGCTGATGCGCGCGCAGCTGGCGCGCCTGCACGAGTTCCGCCGCTGGCTCACCGCCACCGAGGACCGCATCAGCCGCATGGGCGCCGCGGCGGGCGTGGACGCGCAGCTGCGCGCCGCCGCCGCGCTGCACGACGACCTCGCGCGCCAGCAGCCGCTCGTCGACGCGCTCGCCGACTGCGTGGTCGTCGTCGACGACGACCACGACGACGGCGTCACCGAGATCGAGGACCAGCTGAGCGCGCTCAGCGAGCGCTGGACGCACACCTGCCAGTGGACCACGCAGCAGCTGGCGCGGCTGCGCGCGCTGCAGCAGCGCCGCGCGGCGCTGGACGCGCAGCACGCGCAGCTGCTGCACGCCTGCGACGCGCACGAGGCCGAGCTGAAGCGGATGGAGGCGAACCCCGTGAGCGAGGTGGGCGAGGTGGTGGCGCGCATCGCGCAGCTGCAGCGCGTCAAACACAGCCTGAGCGTGCAGCAGCGGCTGGCGGCGGCTCACCTGGACGCCGTGGCCGCGCTCGCCCGCGACTGCGGCCCCGGCGCCCTGGAGCCCGCGCCCACGGAGCGCGCCGAGGCGCTGCACGACCGCCTCGACGCGCTGCTCATGATCGTCGAAGTGCAGGCCTCGAGGGTAACTCACCTCCCCCCCTCGCATGCGCATGCGCCACTCGCGCCGACGGAATCCTTTTTAACCATCCTGTTCATGCATGTCTACAGATAAGGGAACTTGGCTTCGAGTTCGACATTAACACGGAGATCGAGGAATCGAAAGAGTCGGCGATGGAGGTGGAGGGCACCGGCACCATCACCACCACCATGACCATGGGCGCCCCCGCCCCCGCCGGCGCCGCGGAGGAGAGGCCCACCACCTCGAAGAAGCCGCGCCTGGGGGACGCCGACGCCGAGACGCACGCCGACTTCCAAGTGGGGTACAAAGTGTTCGACAAGTGGGCCACCAACGCGGAGAACGCATTGGCCGAGGTTGAGTAGCTCTCTTTATAATCTCAATGTTTATTGTTAGAAGCAATTTTAATCGATTTCACTCGTCTTTCGTCACTTACATACAAATGGAGATCGTACATTTGATTCACAAAAGGCATTCTTGCCATGCTTCTCAACTCCACTCCAAAGGATAATTTGCATAGTTGGCAGCATTTAATAGGTGCGGAACATTCAATCGTAATTGCCGATACCCGCTCAGTGGTTAGATCTATTAATGCTGGTATACACCAAGGTTTCATGCTATGACCCAAGTTGTTTATCCTATATACCAGTCGGATAGTTATTTGAATAAGAATAAAGATAAACATTTTACATTAAATTTATATTAATTTTCAGTGCAAAAAAGAATTGGAAAGCAAGAGTGGCAATCGCAGGGAGATCCCCGCCACCCTGGAGCGCGTCGAGAAGGAGATCGAAGTGCAGAGGGCGGACTTCGCGAATGTCGAGGAGATTCAGAGAAGGCTCGCGAGCGAGGCCGGCCTCGAAGGTGGATACGACTCCTAAATATTAGTACTCCTCGTTTATTAAACGTCTTGAAACTGCATGTATTGCCCACAATATTAACTTCTTATAAAGCACGTAACATATTACTATTATGACTTGTTTCAAAAATTTGCTACTCATTATAAATTCACCATTCTTTAAAATATAATCATTAATTATTATACACTAATTACACTCCAACATCATTTAGTTATTATCTACTGATCTTATTCATAAAGTTAATAAATGACTGTAATTTCCAGAGGAGGCAAAGCTACACGCATCCAGCATCGACGAATTAAAGAAACGGTGGGAGAGTATCCAACGAACGCTACTCGACATACGGAACACTATGAATCTCCTCGAAGACAAAGAGAACTTCTATAAGAATGTGGAATCGTTCACGAAGCAACTCGACGAGATACACGCATGGAAGGACAGGATGCTAGCGGAGAGAGCGACCAACAACCAGCTGATCCACCTGAGGAACAAGATCAGGACGGTGAAGCAGCTCGAGATGAAGCTGAAGGAACTGAACGCCCAGTCGATCATCCTGCTGACGAAGCCGATACCGAAGGCGCACAAGGACGACGTCGACGCGGACACGAAGCGGACCAACGACGCGTACGAGCGGCTGCTGCTCCATCTCACCACGCGCGAGGTGGAGATCAAACTCGCCATCGCCAAGCCCACCGACGAACACGAACATCACTTCAGGAATCTACAGAGCAGGATCCAAAGCATGGAGTCGCAGATTATGGCCGAACACGCGATGATCTCTTTCCGGGATAAAATGGAGAGCAAATTAGAAGAGTTGGTTAAACTGAGGAAACAGTTTGACGAGTTGCAAACGACTTACGACAACGTCGTGAAGGAACGGAGAGAGAAATACGAAAAGGGCAGCCTCCAGGAGCTCAACTTCAGGAGTAGCTTGGAGAATTTGGTCACGAAGTTTGGAGACACGAAGGCTATTTTGGAACAGAAAATGAGTAAATTGGAAAGTGGTAAGTAGAGCTGTGTGTTATTTGTTGAGGGCCGAGTCGAGGCGCCGGAGCCTCATTTTCATTTACTTCTGCTTTTATATTTTTGTTATTTAGGTATCAAATTATTGCAACAGTTTGAAGACGATGCGGACGACTTGAAGAAATGGTTAGACGACAATGAGAAATTCGTAAATGACAATAGCCATATCCCTTTAGGTGACAATGAGCAGCTGGACAAATTGCTGGACGCCAGTAATGTAAGTTTCATTATTTTTATGTTTGTCACACATGAAATAGTGCGGTCGGTTATTTTTGGAGTTTATAAAACTAAAAAACAATAATATTATACTGTCTATAAATGTTTATTTTATTTTTGACATTTGCACGCCACAAGTTACATAGTTTTTGACAGTAAAGCCCACATGAAGCAAATTATATAATTGCCGTACATTATTGTTGTGGGGACGTCATAGTGATGTTCTGGGGTGCGGCACATTTATTTATTATTTGTGATATAAAATCAAATGTTTAAAAAACACCATTTAATTGTAATTTTAAAACCTTCTAACCTATAACTATAACTTATTTATAAATGAAGTCATTTTTTATACTAAACCGAGTCGGCAAATCTATAGGGCATTTTTAATTGATCTGTCATCAAACTCTTAAAACTAAAATGCTAGGAAAAGGTATAATTATTTTTTATTTGCAGAAATTAGACGAAGCGAAATCTTCATATAAGTCGAAGTTAGACAGAATAGAAGAAACGAAAGAGAAAATACTTGAAGACTGTGACGATGCTCTATCGAAAATGATAAAATCTGACACGAAGGACTTGAAAAAGCGTTTTGAGGGAGTGACGGACAAGTCGTTCAAGCTGAACGAGAGCTTGAGACGAGCATTAGAACGAACGGAAGATGTGTTCAGGAAGATAGACGAGACATACGAATGGCTGCAACAGATCGAAGAGCAGATCCCCAAAGAGGACGAGTGCCAGATCACGGACTCGGCGGAGCTGTACCAGATGAAGGCCCGCTTTCAGACGCTCAAAGACAAGTGCGACGAAAAGACGCAGGAGTTCAGGAATCTGAATGAAGCAGGTTAATATTTCTCTCACGTACTTACTTAGTATATATTTGCATTTTGATGATATAAACCAATGGGTTGCTAACAAAATCCAATTTTCAGATAACAAATATTCTAAATTTTAGGGCAATTAAAAACAAATAGAAGAAGAATAGTTGTCCTTGTCTGTATCAATTTTTATGATTGCTCTTAGTTACTAATCAGATATTTCACAGTGTTCTGAAGTTATATATGATCCAAACTTAGTTGCGTCCATGAAGTTTGTACGCGTTATTACGCAGGATGCAATTATAAGGTTCACAAACAGAGCTGAAGGGGAGAGTGTTGCGCTCTCGCACGGCCGCCCGGACTCGCATACCAACCCTTACGTACAACACACTGTAAGGTGTTACGAGAACGTTACTATTTAACTGGACTGGCGTAAACTTATGGAAATAGCTTCACTCGAAGCGCAATTAAGTGTTGAGCGTATCGTAATGAAGAGAGGCTTTGAATTTTGAAAGCAGATGTTTTGGCAGGCAACGACATCCTGCTGCAGGCGGAGGCGCGGCCGCCGGCGGCGCTGGCCAAGCGCGTGACGCACCTGAACGCGCGCTGGAACGCGGTCACGCACGGCGTGTACGAGCGGCACAAGTGAGTGGGCGGCGGGGTGCGGCGGGGCGCGGCGTCGCGCGGCGTCGGGCGGCGTCGTGCGGCGTCGCGCTCACTCACGCCTTCCGTGCGCAGGGTGCTGGCGGAGGCGTGGCACGAGAGCGGCGAGCTGCGCGCCTGGCTGACGCAGGAGGGCGCCTGGCTGGAGGGGCTGCGCCGGCGCCTGCGCCGCTCGCCCGCCGCGCCCGCGCCGCAGGACGCCGAGGAGATCGCCGACGAACTATACGTCTGTGCCTATTTCATTTTTTATTTCAACGTTTCGGCCACTTGTCAGAACGTGGCAGACAATATGTTTGCTGAATGGCTTTTTTGATGCATATTTAGCAGCCTTTTTAAATAAAAACTGGTTATACATATATGATTCAAAGTATTGTCCATCGCTGGCCACTACTTTCTCCCATCTTTCAGGCAACATACGAATCTCGTGTTGAAAAAACTGGTCATCTTTTGAAGCGATCCACGAAACGATCCAATTTTTTACTTCTTCATAAGACCGGAAGTACTGGTCAGCCAGGCCGTGTGCTGTTGATCGAAACAAGTGATAGTCCGAGGGAGCAACGTCTGGAGAATACGGCGGGTGGGGTAGGACTTCCCATTTCAACGTTTCCAAATATGTCTTGACCACTTTCGCAACATGGGGTCGAGCATTGACATGCTGTAAAATCACTTTATCATGTGTCTCGTTGTATTGCGGCCGTTTGTCTTTCAATGCTCGGCTGAAACGCATTAATTGCGTTCGATGACGATCGCCTGTGATTGTTCAAGTCGGTTTTAACAACTCATAATTCACTACGCCGAGCTGGTCCCACCAAATACTGAGCATGACCTTGGAACCGTGAATATTCGGTTTGGCCGTCGACGTGGAAGCATTGCCGGGATATCCCCATGATTTTCTGCGCTTGGGATTATCGTGATGAACCCACTTTTCATCTCCAGTCACAATGCGATGCAGAAATCCCTTCCGTCTTTGCCTTGCAAGCAGCTGTTCGCAAGCAAACAAACGCCGTTCAACATCTCTCGGCTTCAACTCGTACGACACCCAATTTCCTTGTTTCTGAATCATTTCCATGACTTTCAGGCGTTTTGAAATGGCTTGTTGCGTCACTTCCAATGATCCTGCCAATTCTTGTTGTGTTTGACACGAGTCTTGATCAAGTAATGCCTCCAATTCTGCATCTTCGAAAACCTTCTCTCGTCCACCACCATACTGGACTTGGACGTCAAAATCACCGTTCTTGAAGCGTTTAAACCACTCTCGGCACGTTCTTTCACTAATACCGGCCTCACCATAGGTAATTGAGAGCAGTCGATGAGCAAATGACGAGAATTTGGCTCGTAAGCTGACATGTCCAATCAAGAATAACTTTATGATGCAGACACGAATCGACTAATATTTCGATGGCGTTATGTTAACAAATACCTAAGCTTATTGTATGTCATCTACGATCAATTTATTTCGACTACCACTTACCGCTAAAGCCATCTATTGCAAAACGGCGGAAGCAAAGTTGTACAACTATTATATTTACTGAATTTTGACGAAATTGTATTTTTCACAAAATAAACGTTTGTAAAAGTAGATGATATTTGTGATGTGTTGTTAATAAACGCTTATGCATGGGGGGGGGGCAGGACTTGGAGAACTACATCCAGAACCACAGCGACGAGCGGCTGTCGCGCATCCAGGACATCGGGCGGCAGCTGGTGGACGCGCACATCATGCCCGGCTGGATCCAGGCCGAGATCGACGCGGTGACCGACACCTGGAACCAGCTCCGGGCGGAGGCGGGCGCCCGCAGCGCGGTGCTGGAGCGTCTGGCGCGCGAGGCGGCGCAGTCGGAGGTGTCGGTGGACAAGCTGCAGCAGTGGCTGGACGGCGTGGCGCTGCGGCTGGACGCCGGCGCGCTGCCCGCGGACGAGCGGCGGCGGCTGCGCGCCGAGTGCGACGCGCAGCGCGCCCTCGTGGCCGAAGTGGAGGCGCAGGCGCACGCCTACCGCGCCGCCGGCAAGCGCGAGGCCGCGCAGCGCCTCACCGACCAGCTGCATCTGGTGCAGGTACACTCCTCGACCCCTCTACTCGCTCACTGACTCTAAGTCAATTAGCAGAAACGTAGCACTTCAACTGAACTTCTAAATGTTACTGATGTACTCTGTCAGTGCTGTTGGATTTTTCTCGTGCTTTCGATGCAATTAACACAAATCTTACGTTGTGTAAACTTGCATTATGGTTTTAACCAAAGAACAGTTTTTTGGTTTCATAGTTATTTGACAAATCGACAAAAGTTCTTAGAATTAAAGACAAGGAACGGGAATTGTGTATCGTCCCCACTCTCTGCGTTAAATAGAGGTGTCCACAGGGATCTATTTTGAGACCTATTCTGTTTATCCTTTATAGTGTGGATATCATTAACTCAATACATAATTGCAAATATCACATTTTTGCTAATGATGCTCAGATTTATATCTCATTTAAGCCACATGAATGTCAACAAGCTATTAATGATCTAAATGAGGAACTACAACAGTTATTTAAACGGTCTAATAACAATTGTTTATTGTTAAATTCTAAAAAACTAAATATTTAGTTTTTGCTACAAAAATCAATTAAAGAAATTGTCTTCAGCTTTAAATGTTACATTGATGGATAAGCTTACTGTTAGAGTAGACGGCGTGAGTAATCTTGGACTACACATAGCTGAGTCTATAAGAAATTGCTTTGTTCGCTCTAAGGTCATGTACAAAATAAGGCCATATCTGGCAGTGGATTTACGTGTGTCGAAGTTGAATTACGCTGATACTTCGTCGCGCAGCGCAAGTTCGCCGCGGCCGAGGAGCGGCTGTCGGCGCTGGGGGCGCGGGGGACGTGGGGGGCGACGGGGGCGTCGGGGGCGCCGGGGGCGACGTGGGCGCGCGGCTGGCGGCCGCGGCGGGCGCGCTGGCGGCGGTGCAGCGCGACTGCGCCAGCAGCCTGCCGCTGGCCGGCGCCGACCCGGACGCCGTCAGGGCGCAGCTCAAGACCTGCCTGGTGAGTAGCGTAAGGTGGAGGTCCAAAAGGCAACATTTCGCGTGACTGTAACTTATTAAATTATTCATTATAACAGTTGCTTTTGTAAATCATATTAAAACAAAAAATCATTTCATCTGTAATCTTTTGCCTTATCATTAGTAGTAAAAACATCATCTGTACAAATTAATCATGTTCTCAGTGCTGCTTTCGAAAAGACAGCAATTACAAACAACATAAGTGGCAAACCCCGCCGCAACGCAGATGTGGGTCACACGAGACCGTCGCGCCTCACTAGTTGCGTGTGGACGCATTGTTAAGGGGCCTATTCACATGTCTATATACACGCCTACTTGAGCATATTTTCGCTTCATAATATTTTAATACATTAGATACAAAAAATTCAGTGTTTGGTTTAAAAAATTTCCAACGCGTATAAATATTGTAGATTGAATAACGTTGCTTCATAATGATTGATATGTTTACGCAATCAGCGAATATTTCAATTTTAAATAGGGTCACGACGACAATATATAATAATATTATAATAAGACAACACATGTGATTGAATCTATAATTATTTAAGCTAATTTTGATACCAAAACAGTTCATATGTCATATTCAATTGTACTTACTAAATTAATTAAATTATATTATTAGAATATGCCTATAGTGTAAATGATGTGACAAATAACTAATTTCTGTATGATAATATTCTATAAAAAAAAAGATTGTATTGTACAATTTACACACAATATGAGTGAAACAAGGTGTGACAAGAGATGAAAGGAATTTTAAATTTTGTGTTATATTTAAGTTTAAAAACACGAAATTTGAAGTATTAACGAAAATCTTCAAAACATTTCCAACTTCATCAATCATATAATGTGTTCTATCTCATTCTCTCGCAGACTATAGATGTATGTGTTGTTTTCTTTTTAGTGGTCGGTTTTTCGTTTTATCAAGTTTAAAATCACGCCGATCCTAAAGAAGTTTCACTTGAAAAAATTAACACATAAAATAAAAATCTTATTTGGTATCGAATTGATTGCAACGACATCGGGCATTCGCTTGTGTCCGGCGCCACTCCGATGCACTCGCGCGTGGCTGTGCTCTGGTGCAGCCGAAGCATTGCAGTGTTCAAGGTTGTATTTCATAGGCAGCATATTAACTGCAACGCTGAATGCTGCAGATGTAACGATAAATGAGTGTTGCACTCGAAAGATGTGCAAATGTGCCGAGGTGCCTACGCCGCGTGTTCCGGCCGCGCTGCGTTGCAAGGATTCTATCGTCGCATTCGAACACGCAACTGCTAAGCGCGGCTAGAGATTATGGAGGTGGCATTAATTAATAGGCATAATTTGTGTCCATTTTTAAACAATTTCGATAGAGTAATACAAAATTAAAAAATGTAATGATTGATATTTGTAATTATAATAGGATCTAATTTTTATATTATATATTTTTTGGCACTTCCTAATTTTTGTACTAAAATTTTCATTAATTGTATTGTTTTGTTGTGAGGTATTTAGGCATCGTACCCATACTACCCATACTACGTTACCCGTTCGAGGAGGGGGTGGGGAGTGGGCGTAGTTTCTCATCACGTAGCCAATATCCTCAAGGGAAATCTCGCTTTTTCGAGCTATATTCAAATATGTCGCGCAGCGTTTAGCTTTTCTGAAACGGCTAATGAGTCTAAATAATTATTTAGTTTATTATATCTCCGCATATACAGCTAAGGGTTGTCCCCGGGACTGGGAGGAAGGTTAAAAAAAATGTAAAAAACGGATCACGTAGATAAGAGCTTATGTCACAGTCAGTTTGCTTAAAATGCAATTAGCTGTATATGGATAGAATTTGAATAACTGTATATATCGCCGTATAGTTTTGTAATAAATTGAAGAAAAAACTGAAATTAAGGCTAAAACTAACCTTAAACAATCATAAAAACGTTACCAAATGACTTCTTATTTGAAGCCAATAATTAATGAAAATATATTGGTTTCCAAAACCGTAAAAATTGTGCATCAGCACTATCTATCTTTAAAAGTATGGGGTGGAAAGTTCTGAAGATTTAGATTAGTTAAAACAAGAATGGTTCGACGGTTAGTGGGTGTTCGTTAGACTCGCATGCGATTGGCTGCTTGTAATGAAATATCTGGCATATCCATGACATGACATGAACAGTTTCGTAGGTGAGTGAGTTATAATATGTCCGAGGCGACCGCATTAGTAGTACCGGGCTAGTGGTGGCCAGATGGGGAGCGGCCATCGCGCACATTCGCCAACCGCATCAACCGAACACAATATGGGCCGCGCCTTCCTATTGTGAAAGTACTGCGTCAGATAATCGGATAAGCCATGACTTGGGATTTCATCTATTTCCTATTTGTATCAAGTGTCGCTTTCTGTAAATGGCTTGTAAGTAAAAATATTATCGAAATGTAGTGTTTCATTAATTCCTTCAAAATATAAATGTTTTTCTATTGAGCACTTGCCGTTGTAAATTATCTGCTATTGTAAATACTTTTCAATCTGTTTCGTAGCTTTGTCACGCACATTTTCTTTCGCAGAGATTCTATCGCACCCTCAGTGAGATAAAGTCCGAAGTCGAAACGATCATTAAAACGGGTCGAAAAATGGTCGAAGAGAAGTCCGTCCCCGAGCCCCAAGAGTTCTCCAAAAAATAGACAACCTGAAAGAACTGTACAACAAGTTGGGTGCCCAAATAACGGAGTCCAAGACGAAATTAGAGAACGCCCTCCTCACCGCGAGAGAGATACAAAACGACGTGCAGTCGCTGTCCACGTGGCTGGACCGGCTCGGCAACAACGTCGGCAAGCAGACGCTGGAGCTGGAGATGTCCAGGATGGAAGCCATCAAGGACAAGCTGAACGGGAACTACGTCGAGTTCGCGAAGAACTGCGACCCGGTGTACTTGGAGAGCCTGAAGGGCCAGATCGACGCGATCAACGGCCGCTGGGAGCACCTCAAGAGGCACGGGCTGGCGAGGCGGGGCCTCGACGTCGACGCGCTGCAGAAGTACTTGGACGACGTGGAGCGGGAGCTGGCCACGGCCGAGACGCTGTCTGCGGCCAAACTGAAACTGTTGGACACAGAAATTCGCACCAAAGCCAGCGACATCGACAGCGTCGACAACAAAGCCCTCAGCAAACAGTACGAAACGATCGTTCAGAAAATTGCGGTAAGTACGTTTCTTTCTTGCCACGATAACACGCAACTTTTTGAGATTCCTCATCTATTGCACTCGGTTTATTGAAGACTCGTGTGTTTTAGGTTCTTTTCTGGCTTCATTATTGTACATTGTAATGTACATTGAAAACTTGTTTTAAAGTGTAGATGTCAAATTGATTCCCCATTGAAAACCTTGGAAATGTATATGTGTTTGTATAAATCTGTCTGCTGACGATGTTGCACACTATCGCAAAAGTTGTCGTATTTTGTATTTACGCTTTGAAGAGACCACTGTTTATAAATAAGCTTGTCGCCGACGGTAAGTCGCCTCATGGATGCATCGGTATCGAGATGTTTATATAGTCGTGTGCTAAATATTAAAATATTAATAAGTAACCAACTAAACAGTACTCACAACGTTTTCGTGTGAACCCCCAATAACGGTAATCTTAACAATTTTCGCGACGTTTCTGCGCGATCGAACTCCGCCCGTTTCTCTGAGACTTCCGAAAAATGTATATAAACATTTGTAAATACAAAAAGACATTGGTGTTGGTGAAGCACTGTGTGGTGTGATGAGATGCTTTGTGTATCGTGGTGTAGAACCATCTCACATTGGGCGACGAGAGCTTGGAACCACTCTGGCGGGAATCATTGCTTTAATCACATTCATCACCCGACTCCTCGGTGCTTTGGGATCACCTCCATTCAAAGACCATTATTCTCTCATTGCGGACGCAACCGACCGAGGCTGAGTTATAACTAACACTGTAAATAACGTGTGGCTTGTAATACATTAACGTAGTGACTGGAGTAAAGTGGTCCGGTTTGTGGTTGCAGGCCGCTACGTCCGCGTACACGCCCGCACAGGGCGCGGCCCTAGTCGAATACGAGAACGTGACGGACACTATTAAAAGACGATTAGAGAGTCCGGTCAACACTCCAGAGACGGAGAAGCCCGAATTCAAAAGGTCCAAGATACCCTTAGCATTAAGGAGCCCGGCGCCTATTAGGAGAGAAATAAAAGAGGGCGGAAATAGGAGTCGCGGCTCTTCCTTAGAGAGAGGGAGGAGAGTATCTGAAAGTCCGTTCTCCGATAGTTTAAATAGTGCGATGTCCACTGATTCTATGGAACATTCTTTATCGAACGTGAGTTCCATTCCGTCCACTCCTGAGACCCCAAAGAAAGACAGCAGCACTTTCAATCTCTTGAAAGATAGCGACCTGTTTACTCAAATATCCAAAGACAGAATCCAACCAAAGAGCTTCGTCCAAGAGGCACCGAAACCGAAGTCAGACCCTTGTCACGTTGTGGCCGTTAAAGAACACGAAATCGTCAAATCCACGGTTCACCCGGTAGAACCTATGGAGATATACCCGTTTGAAGCGATCGATGCCGTCGTGGAATTCATACCTCAAAACGTAGAGACAGTGGAGATAATCGACGATACCGAGAACGAGTCTGTCAGCGAATCCGAGAGCGAAGAAATACGAGATGAATCTGAAACGAAACGACCTTCAGTCGATTTGGGCTCGGAACCGAAAACGTTCGTGGTCGAAGTCAAGACGTTGGAACATCGAATGAAACCTACATTGGGGATACTGAAGCGGAAAATGAGCTCCAACGAAGAGGTGCACAAGACGATGAGGGTAACGTTGGATGTGCCGGATTTGATTCCGGCTGCAGAGAAACAGAGCGAGCAAGACGTGTCGATGGGCACTCCACCGCCGACTCCGCTCGCTGAAGATTCTGTCGAATGTCCGCTACTTTACGACTTGGCCGTCCGACAGAAGGACGCGCAAAGGAATTTGCGGCGAGACGAAGTTAACGAGTACCTTATATTGGACGAGGTGCCCAAAGACCAAGCCGCATTGCCCGAGCCATCCGTCACTGAAGAGATTGCCAACGAGAGACACACCGACGACATAATTACTGTAGAAACCAAAGAAGGCGTAGTAGCGGAGGCAGCCGTAGAGGTCAGCGGCGGCGCCTCACAATCGACTCCAACGGAAACCGAAGTGACTGCAAGCGAAGACGCTATTTATTCCGAAGTGGAAGACACACCGCAGGTAAACATAATTGTTATTGTTGTGTGACGTATGAGAGACGACGAGTTGAGTATTAGTTAGCTCAGAAGGGAACGCGGCAGCAGCTATTATGTTAACTAGCTAACTAATTATGTATATACATAATTAGTTAGCGGATTCGACTATAAGTTATATTGACATCTTCTGCTGTTTTGTTACATGGCATTAGCGCCGGAAAATTTATGTTAATATATCAAAATATTATATTATGATGAAAATTAAATATTTGAAGTGCATTTATAGTATAATGATAATTATCATAATCACTGGAGGTCGAGTTAAAGTTTGTTAAGACACAACTGTAGGTGACAAGTGGCAGATGAGCACCATTACCTCGCTTCCTTTTGTCACCCGCAGTAGATACTGAGCGAGGCGTAACTTACAGACGCGCGTGGCGCCGGCGAGCGAGTTCGACGACAAACAGCCCCTGTCCACGTCGACGCCTATAAAGGGCGACGACGCGGCCAAGAAACAGGTGCAGGTCGTCGCCATGTCGCCGAAGCTGGGCGGCAGGCGGGACTCCGAGGAGAGCCCCACGCCGAGGCCCGGGAGGGAGCCCAAGTCCCCGCTGTTGGGGACCAAATCGCACATACCGATAAGCAAAGACAGACTGAAGGCGGCGCACGTGGAGAGATGTCAAAGGAGCGAGGAGGGGGGCGAGGCGGGCGAGGGGGGCGCAGGGGCGCTGCGCGCGCGCTTCGGCGCGGCGTGCGACGCGGCGCTGGCGCAGTTCGAGGCGGCGGCCGAGGCGATGGCGCGCCGCCTGGACGTGATGCTGCTCACCGTGGGCGGCGTCGACAGCGAGCGCGACCCCGGCAAGCGGCTCGAGGTGAGCGCACGCACTCCCTACCTTTGTGCACTAGTATATCTCGACTGTGTTCGCATTTGAGAGCGGGTCCAAAGTGAATGTCTCTCCGCGCAGATCCTGAAGAACCAGCTGGGCAGGTGGCGCCCGACGCGGCCGCGCTCATCTCGCGCGGCGACTCGCTGGTCTACGACAGACACAAGGACGACCCACTGCTGGCAGACTACATCCAGACGCAATTCCAGGTCGACACCTTCATTCAATATACTTCGACATTATGGCATTTTACTAAAGTTGACATTGTTACTTATATTGTGGCATATTTGATGTTTATAAAATTAAGAAGCTGATTTCAGAGATAAATTATGTATGAAAGAAAAAGAAATACACATAGAAAGATCTACAGCGTGTGTGGTTTATGGTTCAAAAATTATTGGTTTTATTTAAAAAACAAAAATGTAAAAAATTGCCTTTTTATCATTTTTCTCGAGACTATAAACTTGTAATCAAGGATGTTTAGGACGTTCCAAAAGTAGTGGTGTTAAGCGACTTTAGCAAAATGCGCAGTGGATATTTCATCTTGCGAACTTTTTATTAATATCTGATATACGTTCCGAACAGGACAAACTCCGCAACAAATGGACCCTGGTGATGTCGGAGATCGAGACGAAGCGCAACCACGCGATGAAGGCGGAGGACGACACGAAGGAGCTGAACAGGCTGGTCGAGGAGCTGCAGCGGTGGCTGAAGGGCCCGGGGCCGCGGGAGGAGGGCGCCGCGCGCGACGCGGACGTGGAGCGGCTGCAGGAGCTGTGCCGGGAGCTGCGCGCGCAGCGCGTGGCCTTCGCGGAGAAGGCCGCCGCGGACGTGGTCGCCGCGTGCGCCGAGGCCGCCGCCAGGGCGCGGCCCAAGCCGGTGAGTGAGGCCGTGCAGCAGTGAGTGGTCCGCGTGCCAGAGCGAGGAGCGTGTGTCATGTTCGCGCGTGTGTCGGCAGGAGGGCGCGGAGGCGCGCTGCGGCGAGTACGTGACGCGCGCCAACCGCGCGCGCGCGGCCGTGGCGGCGGCGCACGCGCAGCTGCGCGCGCCCCCGCTGCACGGCAGGGACTACGACGAGTTCCCGCTGCAGGAGGACGCGCTCGCGGTCAGTGCCCTTCCCCCCCCCCCTCCCGCGAGGTAGCGCCGCGGCGACATCCGCCACCACTGACTCGTCCCCTCATGTGCCCGCAGCGGGTGAAGGCGTCCATCGGCGAGCTGCAGGCGCTGGTGGAGGAGACGCAGCGCGAGGAGGCGCGCGTGGCCGCCGCCACCCCCGCCACCCCCGCCACCGCGGCCGCCCAGCAGGTGCGCCGCGTCTCGGACAAGCTGCGCGACGAGTGGGCGCGCCTCAACGCCGCCTACCGGGAGCGCCACGACAGGTACGGCTCGCGCGATACTCGTGCGAGGTTAAAGGTGAATCTCCTAGAGGTACTTAACCGATGCATGGAAAATATCGAGCTCGTGGCGATAATATTGTAGGCAGTACAAAGACGGTAGAGTGATGAGAGTTAACAATACACAGTGCGACATACTGGTAGAGCGAATATTTTACAATTATGCAAACGGCATTCAGCTCGTGGTACAGCGAATTTTAGTTTGTCGAGAAGTTCGGGCCTGAAAATTTTGCTGTTTAAGCATTTATAAAGAAATAGAATGTCAGCATGTCTTGCTTCGCAAGTGCAGTGGTACTGCTTTGTAGTATTCCAATCTGGAATCGTAACTATTTAGAATACGGCGGCGACTATCAGCGTATGTAAGGTGGTAAAGATACTGTTTTAGTAGTTTTTCTAATCTCTGTACATGAACAGTGTGTGGAACCCATCCAAACTGGGCTACAATATTCAAATAAACTGCGGACATACGTATTAAATAGGATAATGGGTATCTTCCGCTCTTTGAAAAGTTTAGTTTGTCTTATAAAAAACCAGCCAATCTAGAACCTTTTTTTGGTGATAAAATCAATGTTCTCTAAAATCTATTTTTTTGTCAAAAATCACTCCCAGATCTCAAGTACTAGAAACTTCGTCGACTGCCGTCAACAAAGTATTTTTCACTAATTGACTCTCTTTTACGAGTAAACTTAATGTGGACACATTTAGATGCATTAAGAATTATGTTTAGCTTACACCAGCAATCAATGTTATTTAGGTCATGTTGCAAGATATTTATATCATTGTTGGAGTTAATAGCTTTATAGATTTTTAAATCGTCAGGAAACATTTTGAATTTGGAAGTAATTGTGGGGCAAAGATCGTTAATGAATATTAAAAAATAATGGTCCAAGATGTGAGCCTTGAGGTACGCCAGAAGATACTAATTTGATTGGAGACTTGAAGCCACGAACGACAACTAGTTGTGAGCGATTTCGAAGATATGACTCGCACCATCTGAGCAACGAACCACATATCCTTGCATGACCAAGCCTCTGAAGAAGTAAGCCGTGATCGACTACGTCGAACGCTTTGGAAAAGTCGGTGTAGATTGCGTGAACGTTATTTTTCATGTCGAACGCTTCTATTATATCGTTGACATACGCAAGCAGGTTTGATGCAGTCGATCTTCCCGGTAAAAATCTGAGTTGTTGGCTGTTGATTAAGGGTTTAAAGTGAAAATATATTATGTTGTAGACCAGAGATTCTAATAATTTACTCATAAGAGAAATCCGTCTCGAAGGACCAAAAAGGTTGACGGGCATTGATGAAGCGGGTGTGCGCAGGTGGGCGGCGTGCCAGCCGACGTGGGCGCGGCTGTACGCGGCGCTGGAGGCGCTGGGCGAGTGGCTGGACGCGGCGGAGCGCGCGCTGCACGAGGCGCGCCAGCCCGCGCTGCCCCTCAAGGACCTGAGGCAGAAGCTGCGCGACGTGGAGGCGCAGGCGCAGGCGCGGCGGCGGCAGCTGGCGGCGGCGCGCGCCGCCGGCCGCGGCGTGCTGACGGCGTGCGCGCCGCCGCTGGCGCGCGACGTGCAGGACCAGCTGGACCTGCTCAACGAGCGCTGGCACCGCGCGGCCGCCGAGCTGCAGCGGCTGCAGCGGCACGTCGCCGCCGCGGACGCGGGCGCGGTGCTGCGCGACGGCGCCCAGCAGTGGGCGTTGGCGGCGCGCGCGCAGCTGGCGCGCGTCGCCGAGCTGCTCGACACCACCTCGCCCAACCCCTCGGACCGGACCAGTCTCTCCATCAGGCTCAGCCTGGTCAAGGTATGTCATCGCTGTCTAACTTTAATAGTGTCAAGTATTCGCTTCGAAATGATCCTGTATACATTTTATTGTTATTCGACTTTGAGCTCTGAAAATTGAGCAGAAAAACCCTTGAAATCAAACAGAAAAGTGAATTTTTTCAGGTTTTCGGACATTATTTTTTTGTTTCTGGACCTATATTGATCATCCTTTTTCCGCTTGATTAAGTTTAATTTCAAAATTTACCATATAAATTTCATTGTTTGAGTTCTGAAGATATAACGAAAAATCTTTATATCAATTAAAAAATATTGTAGTGTTTGACGCATAATTTTTTAAATTACTAACAGATTTTGATCATTATTTTATCGTTGGATTCAGTAAATTATTATATATTCAAATTAATTGTAAATTAAATACTGAATTTTGAAAATATAGCAGAAAACTCCTCAAAGTCAAATATAAACGTATTGAAACGAAATGTGAAGTTAAACACAATCCTAAAAGGAGTTTCTATCTAATTAAGATCAATAACATGCTGTTCGAGACTCGATCAGGACTAGCAAGTAGTTAGAGAGAAGTATTAAGAACGAGATTGAGATTCAAATGAAAAGGCTGCTGAAACCAGACGACGGTTATCATTATTTTATTAAACAATTTTTGTCAAGCATTTTTACCAATCGGACTTCTTAAACAAGGTATACGATATATATTGTACAGTTGGTTTTCTATATATCGAGACGCACGAGCAGCGTCGCGCTGCGATAGCAGCCGGCGAGTGCCAGAGCCGACTGACTTGCATGTGCTAGCGAAATTTAATTTGCGTTATCATTATAACGAAGATTTGTTAGTGAAATTTAACAGTATTGCGTATTCGAGAAGATGGTTTAATAGGTATACCGTATACCTAACTTAAAAATGCAAAATAAGAAATAACTAACATGAAAGAAATCGACCTAAAGAGTAACTAAAATGCAAGAAATGAAGTTTTCTACATCATGAAGTCCGTGCCAAGCAAATCACAAAAAATACTATTTATAATATACATTATTACAACAACAAAATATTGAAACATATAGTCATTTTTGTGTTTTGCGTGGCACCAACTTCGAGATGCAATAAAAATATCTTTGGCTTTTAGTTAGTCTTGAAGTCGGTTTCTTTTTCGTTAGATTTTTTTTATATTTAATTTCTACTGTTTTGAAGTTTTTTAAGCAAGTTTCATCATATAAGTTCGAAAATCTATCAAAACATATAAGACCAAATAAAATATGTCGAGGCCATAATTTGCAAAAAATGAATATATCGGAATACTTGTTAATTTGAAAAAGCATGTGACAGGGGATTGATGATGTCGCAGCTCCCCCCCCCCCTCCCCTCGCAAGGCACGCGGCGCACTCCTTTAGGAGGCCTGCCTTATCGTTCGCCGCCGAGATCAGTCGTTGGCACCGCGCCAATGCCCGCTCGCGGCTGCGAACTAATTCCAACCTTATCCCCTATCCGTAAGGTGGCTCTTCGTCCGATGCACGACCTCCGCATTGCAGTTTCTAGCTTCGAGCTGTTATTCAGTTCAATTTGGTCTCTATTGCAATAGACATAAGGGTTGGCATGTCCGCATCGCGGGAGTTGGGTTTGCGCGCTGCGTTCCGTTTGCACGCTGAAGTCGTGCAAGTGCAGTTTCGTCTCGCATCCTAGTTCGGCGTTGTCTTTGGCGCGCAACAATGGCTGTTTGCACTTTACGACACCGAATGACCTTTCATTTAGCAGAGATAACGTGGCTCCTTTCGGTTAAGGTTTTTAGGATTGTGATATCTAGACCTAGAAATAACGATTCTAAGATTCAAACAGACAATTTTTACATTTACAAAATATATGATTTATAGATACATATAAAATTAGCCCTCATTAAAATATTATTCCATATACTACTAAATATTCAATTAAATTCATATCTTGATTCCTTTAAACGTTTTCTTGGGCATGAAACCTCATTTACACTTTCGATAGTTAATTTGTGAGACTGGCTAGTTAGCCCTTATTTACTTTACCACTAATGCCGGAACACAACTCAAGGTTGTTATGGCGACATACTTTAGACCAGGGGTGGTAGCCATCCAGTCGGGCAAATACCCTACCATCTGGCTTTGGGTAGTTTTGTTGCCTCTTATGACAGGCCGCCCCAACGCAGGAAATTGTTATTCTTTCTCCGTTCCTGCACGGGTAATATTAAAGATATCTGTCCAATCGATGATAAGGATTAACTAATGCAAATGTACATCACGTTGTAGACTAAACATAAATCGGCGTACACGACGCACAAAAGCATAAATAAAGCAAGTGGTTTTTTTTTGTTAGTTGCTTAATTCCCTGTGCGATTATGCCCTGTCGCTGGCGCCCTCATTTGCATAATCGTTCTGTACGCGTTTTATTTAAATATTATAATGCAGGAGAAAAAGCTAGTTATTTCGTATAAAATTTTGCATTCTACATAAAAAATAAAACCGCAGCAGTTTGCACCTTAGCGTCTTACGCTAGCTGAATTTGCGCCCCACGCTACTCTAGAGTAAGAGGTAGACCTTAAACGATGTTCTACAGTGGAACTTATTTTGAATAAAAAGTTCTGATTTTAGTTTTGATTTATTAAAAGCTATATTTCTAGCCACTCTTCTAGGTAGATCCTTATTCTGCTGCTTGGTAATTTGGACCTGATATTTGTCCGGCCTGCCTAATCGCGGCGGGATTACGCCACGTAACTGTGTGATTGCGTATCCCTGTTGCATATCTTGGATCAGGCGGGGTTGCCAGGTGACTATTATTTCCACGGATTCTGTACCTTATTACACATTTTGTTTGTTTAGGTCTCCTTAAACTCGACTGTTTCTTATTACATATTTTAATATCAGATCATAATTGTTTTTCTTTGTTAATATATTTAATCTGTCTTTGATGTAAATATTTTGTTAGAATCATTCGATTGAAAGAAAGGCGTTGTTTAATTTAATTAAAATAATACTGGCTGTAGGTGTGACACAGTCGCACGTAGTGTAACTTTGCTTCTTAATCAGCTAGGCTAAAATAGTGATGATTGTCTCCCGCTACTGCTCTGGCATCGAATGTCGAAGTGCTGTGCGCGACGAATGACGTTTCGAACAAACCTCCTACAAACTAGGCGTGAGGCATATTTATGCTAACAGATATTCACAGACAACAAATAACATTTGTTATTTCGCGAACGGAATACCTGTTGTCTGGATAACAGGCACATAACATAACAATAACAAATTCTTATTTATGTCTTTTATTAACTGTTCTGTTAATTACTATTTTTATCTCGTTCTACCTAAGCAGATCGTTATTAAGCTAAAATGAGATGCATCTATTAATTTATTAATATCAGTGTCTCATTTACACTTCAAGGATGTATACAGCTGTCATTTTAGTCCAGGCAATTAAAAATCAGACTACAAATAAGTTTTCATATGTTTGTATTCATGTTTACCTGTAATTCAAAAAGTTTTAGCTCACTTTTTATGAATTTGAGTTGCAATCATAAAGTATGACATTGACCTCTACTATTGCCACTGATGGTGGAGTGGTTAATGCATATTCGATGACAAGCCTAAATCTGATGCGCCACCTATGGAACTAACATTAATACTTCATTGGGACTGCGGGGCCCGGTGCTTTGACTATCAGCACCAAAGCGGTGCCAAACAAACAGGCTCGCCAGCGCGCCATCAAGCTTGTCCAGTGATGATAGTGGAGGTCACACGCAGCACGCGTAGTGCGTGATCCAGCTCTCATTTTTCTCTATTCACGTGTTCGTAGTGTTGTAAAGAAGAGAAATTGTTTAAAACCAGTGGGCCCAGCAAATGTTGGCCTGACCTGAAACTGGTCCAGGACCGCACTCAAACGCCACGCGAAATGTAATCAAAATCGGTCAAGCCGTTTCTGAGTTTTAGCGAGACTAGCGAACGGCTAATATTTTTTTGTATACAAGAAAAGAAAATTACAGAACTAATGGCTTTCATATCGACAAAACATTATTGCTCTACTACTAGTATGTTATTATGATACGAACTTTTCTTTCGGCGTTTATTTTTCAAGTTAGTTCACCTGTGAAAAATAACTCACCGGTAAAGTTCAAAGTGAAGAGCGGCCGGAAAAATGCGACCTTTTCGCTCTCCGAGGGAGAGCCGGGTAAAGTTTACCCGCAGTTTTAGAAGGGCTCTCCCCTCTCTCCCCTCGCCGCCGCTTGGCCACCTTTGGCCGAAGTGAATCAGCTGTTGGCGGCCCCTTGCGCACCCAATCGCCATGGCGTGACACACTTTCGTTTCACCAGGTACAAACTTCGAGGGCCAAATATGTCAAGGTTGCATAAAAATAGTAAGCTCAGAATGGCTAGCCTTTAGATAGTCGTGTTTCGTGCGATCAGTGAGCGGCATGCCGGTGCTCATAGAAAGAAAAACGTTTATTCCTAAAAGCGACACACCACAAGACAAATACTAACATTACAAGATAGATAAATTATCGCTAAAAAGCGATCTCTTGCAGCCAACGCCAGGAATGAATTGAGATGACAATGGCGATGGTATGATGGATGTACGTGACATATAGGACGAATTACTTACTTGTTTATAATAAATATACTAATCACATTTTATATATGCAGAAATTTCGTATATGACATAAATATATACTTAATATACATATCTACGAAATATATAAATGAATTTAAATGTCATATTCCAATGATGGGTAGTATTTTTTTATCATGGTTTTAGATATCGGTAGCGATTGTTGATTGATTGTTTAAGATATAATATAAAAATACACAAAAACCGAATGCCGCAATTTGGAGACTAGGTTGGTTTTGCTGTGCCCGAACGCAGTCTGAAACAGCGCTGATTTTCAGTGTCTGCCTCCTAAATCACTAAATCATGCGACCCTTGTTGAATTCAATCCTATCTCCAATACCCCATCGTAAAGGCTGGCAACGCGTTGACTGCGCCCCTGGTTGTTGCACACTTCTAGAGGCGACGGTAACCACTTTCCATGAGCTAGGCCTGTTGGCCGGCTTCGCAATACAAATGGATTAATAACATGTTCATTTGATCCGTCTTCTTAGTCTCAACCGTGAGATACCTCCGAGAAAAGGTATTCTAATAAAAAGTTGCTTTGTTAAAAGAGTACGTCAAACTAGCATAAGCCAATAGGAGGGGGCGCTCGCAGTCACGTGCTCGCGCCCCGACGCGCGCGAACGCCAGACATTAGGCTCCGTGTACATTGCGTTGTGTTTTTGTTTCTACTCTTATACCTACAAAAAAGTTGTATATTTGTGACGTAGATTTCGTTTTATGATCTTTATTTCATTTAATTCAAACTGAAAACGTTTTTATCACACCGTGATTTCAATAATGCTTTGAATTTGATAACATTTAAGTAATTATTATAAAATATTCAAATAATGGCGTAAATAATTTGATTAAAATATGTATTTATAAATATCTAACAATTATATCTTTTTAATAATTCTTACGTGTATGAACTATCAAATAAAAATAATAGATTTTAATACCAAATAAGTTTTTAAATTATAGTGATCCTTTTAGAAAGAAAGAAAGAAAAACTTTATTTGCAGAACTAGCAAATAATTGTAATCACATTCCTTATGCATTTTTATTCATTATATTATTCCTGTGCCGGAATTATATCCGACACAATGCTTTTCTAGACCAATACTTATAATCTTTTAATTTATTTATTAGAAAGAAAGAAAAGGGGTTTGTTTTTAGGACGTGGGCGTCATCAGGGTAAAATGCGAGCATAAAACAAGGCCACGGTTTATACACTTTTAATTTAGATTCGATCCACATTTTGACATAGTTTAAACCCTAGCAGCGGGTTCAGGGCACCGCTCATACTTCCAACTTCAATACTTTCTTTAAAATACTCCATGGTCCAACTCGAGCTATTGCCATCAACTGAATGTGCCACAAAAACTCTTCATACTACCAAAGTATAGAGGGCGTCTGACCCCGCTCAAGACATGCTCTGCTCTCATTGGTCGTTTATTAAATTACAATATTCATAACTTTTATTAGGTTAGAACGATCTTTA
Organism: Dendrolimus punctatus; assembly: GCA_012273795.1. NCBI lineage: Eukaryota > Metazoa > Arthropoda > Insecta > Lepidoptera > Lasiocampidae > Dendrolimus > Dendrolimus punctatus. The sequence goes on along the minus strand of CM022547.1, from coordinate 2,542,672 downwards.
AGTTATAGAAACATTTAACAAATCATAAATTCAAATTCAAAAGTTTTTATTCAAAATAAGTTCCACTGGAGAACACTTTTTGAAGGTCATACATATAGGTTAAAATTTAATTTTACTTCCTAGTCTATGTACACCGCTTCGCAACGTGTTATTGCTGGTAAGGAGAAGAAGCGGCAACAAACTCCCCAGCAACACGTCTAGCTAAAAATTGATTTTCTTTATATTTGTTGTTCGATTTTTTATATTTAAGTACTTTTAAAAAAAAAGATTTTATACAGAATTATGTTGCAGAATAACTTTTGAAGAATTAATGGAGTTGTAGCAAACAGTGCATATTCAATAAGACAAAAGCGCAAGAAAAGGATAGAAAATAATTATAGTTATAAATATAAAGACGTAACGTAATAATTTTTTTGCAACATATCTATATTCTTTACAAGTACGGCTAGATAAAAACGTTATACTCGTACAAAACACAGTATAAGAGGTTGGAGCGAGCTGTTATGTAAATGAAGTTTTGTCATTTAAATATTCTTCGTCGTCGTCGTCGTCAGCCATTCACAGTCCACTGCTGGACGTAGGCCTCCCCAAGACGGCGCCACTCATACCTATCCGCTGCCTTTCTCATCCAGCGCCTACCGCCGACCTTGCGTAGGTCGTCGGTCCATCGGGCTGGAGGGCGTCCGACACTACGTTTACCGAGACGCGGTCTCCACTCCAGGACTCGTCTGCTCCAACGGCCATCGGTCCTGCGACAGACGTGACCGGCCCACTGCCACTTCAACTTGCTAATTTTGCGAGCTATGTCGGTTACTTTGGTTCTCTTACGGATATCCTCATTTCTAATTTTATCCATAAGAGAAACACCCAACATAGCTCGCTCCATAGCCCGTTCAGTGACTTGGAACTTGTAGACCAATCCTGCCGTCAGTGTCCAGGTCTCGGCCCCGTAGGTCAGGACGGGGAGGACGCACTGCTCGAAGACTTTTGTCTTCAAGCATTGCGGAATGGTCGACGAGAACACTTGACGAAGCTTGCCGAATGCCGCCCAACCCAACTGAATCCTCCTATTGGCTTCCCCCTCGAATTTGTGTCTGCCTACCTGTATTTTTTGTCCAAGGTATATTCCTGCACAAATTCCATAGGGACGCCATCGACGTTTACCGGTCTCGGCATGACGTGTTCATTGAACATGACTTTCGTCTTGTCCAAATTCATACCGAGACCGACCCGTCGGGAAGATTCATTTAAGCTGCCCAGCATTTCGGCAAGTTCCTCCAAAGTCTCTGCAAAGACAACGATATCGTCGGCGAAACGGAGGTGAGAGATGCGCTCGCCGTTGATGTTAATGCCCCGTCCAGCCCAGTCCAGAGTTTTGAAGACATCCTCCATCGCGTTGGTGAACAGTTTCGGGGAAATCACATCCCCCTGTCTCACCCCGCGACGTAGGGGTATAGGCTTCGCCCTCCGGTCCCGGATCTGGACGGTCATCGTTGCGGCGTCATACAGACATCTCAGCACCTCAATGTATCGCCAATCAATACGGCATCTTTGCAAAGACTCCAGAGCAGCCCAAGTTTCGATGGAGTCGAAGGCTTTCTCGTAGTCCACAAATGCCATACACAGCGGCTGATTATACTCTTCGGTCTTTTGTATAATCTGCCGAACAGTATGGATGTGGTGCACGGTGCTGTAGCCTTTTCGAAACCCAGCCTGCTCCGGTGGTTGGAACTCGTCAAGTCTTCTGGCGAGACGATTCGTGACGACCCTCGAAAACAACTTATAGACGTGGCTCAAGAGTGAGATTGGCCTATAGTTTTTCAAGAGAGTGTTATCACCATTCTTGAAGAATAAGACCATCACACTCTTGCTCCACGCCTTCGGCACTGTGCCCTGGTGGATAACGGAATTGAAGAGTTAGCCAAGGGCTTGAGGATTGGCATTCCTCCTGCCTTAAGGAGCTCAGTTGTAATTCCGTCATCCCCCGGAGCCTTGCCATTTTTAAGTTGTTTAAGAGCCGCAATAATCTCGTCCACGTCGACCTCCGGGATGTCCTCCGTATAATGGCGCGTGAGTGGCGCACGTGGATCTTGGTTGCTTTGCGTCGCAGGCTTCTTCGCCCGCGAAGAATACAGCAACCGGTAGAACTTTTCTACCTCCGTCAGGATCTCTGACGGAATCTGAAATATTCTTCAATAGTGTAGTATCCCATTTTAAGTAAGATACTTTTTATTTTGATTTTGAATTTAGTGAAGGGCAGATCTAACATTTCTCTCGGAATCTTATTGAAGAAGCGTATACCAACCCCCAAGAAAGAAGAATACTTTTTGTAATCTAAAAGATGGCAATATCAGTTTATTACAATGCCTGGTGTTGAAATCGTGAACATCCTTATACCGCTTGTAGGCACTCAAATTATTACGAATATAAATTATATTATTGAAAATATATTGGCAGGCGAACGTCACAATACCGATTTCCTTAAAGCGTTCCCTAAGAGACACCCGAGGGCCGAGGTTGTAAATTGACCTTACGGCTCTTTTTTGTAAAACAAATATAGTCTCCAAGTCAGCAGCGTTGCCCCAAAGTAAAATACCATAGGACATGACACTATGAAAATAACTAAAATAAACTAGTCTAGCAGTGTCTTCGTCAGTGAACTGCCTAACTCTTCTGACTGCATATGCAGCAGAACTAAGCTTTCATGAGAGACTAGATATATGAGCGCCCCACTGGAGTTTCTGATCTAGGTTAATGCCTAAGAATACAGTTGAATCTACTAGGTTAAGTCTAGAGTCGTTAAGGGAAATATTAACATCGTATTCTTTTACATTAGGTATAACAAACTTAACACATTTAGTTTTATTCGGATTGAGTGATAAGTTATTTACGGTAAACCACTTAGATATTTCGGTTAAGGCGTTGTTTACATCGTCAAAGTTCTGTTTATTACTGTCTACTTTAAATATAAGTGACGTGTCATCAGCAAACAACACTACCTCACACATATCAGTAATAAAATATGGCAAATCATTAATATATATCAAAAACAAGAAGGGACCTAGAATAGAGCCCTGGGGCACACCCATAGATATGCCAGTCTCACGAGATTATATCATATAAAATAGAATTAAGAATTTTAGAAGTAATTAAAATGTAATTACTTCTAAAATTCTAATTCTAAGCGTTATACATCCAAACAACAATACATAGAATCCATAGCTTCCCTCCGACATATATATACAAGTAAAGTACTATATGTACTATTAGGTGAGTGGCTGTTTGCAATATCCCTATATGGTAAATGTAGATACGATATATTTACGAATCGTTAGTGTGAAAGGTCCTTTAGTTTGGTGAATTGATAGAGGGGCTCGATAACGCACCTCGTTGGACCAACGTCTAGACGTCCAAAGCCGTCGCGGGTTGTATTTGTGCGAAAGTATTGCTAATTTCCATTCAATCCGAATGTATGGCTGTTGCAAACGTATCTAGCCGACGGTAACCACTTTCCATGAGCTGGAACGTGTGCCTGTGTGCGTCCAAATAAATATCATTATATTTAATCTATAGTATCTGTAGTGTTTCCATTAAATCAGTAATGTATTAATAGGTTGACATGACTTTCGGTTGATCTTTTTGGATTCAAGTATGAATTTTTTGTTACACCTCAAGTGATCGTTTACGGTACTATTCAGAGTAATTTTGAAGGCTTCTATACTCATTCTAACTCAACATGAATAAGACCGTTAGTGTTAAGTTTCATCTTTCATTCTGTATACTTTTTAAGATAACAGAGTGGAAGAAAACATATTAATTAATTGCAGTTACATAGTAGGTACTATGATGTTACGTTCTGAAATATTTATCATTCGTTTGTGATTATTGAAGACTCGTTGCACGAGCCCCGCGTGCGTCAGTTATCTCCCCCCGCTCGGGTGGCGCGTGATGAATCGTCCAATTTGAGAGTTTTTAGCCGCGGACCCCTCGGGGACACCTTGACGATCGCGGGGGGCCAATTTCACTTTCTCACTTTCCCCGCGCCACCCCCGCGGCGGACGCGGACGGAATAATGCACGAACATCTCTAATGAACAACGCATGGCTGGCGTCGACTAATATCACTCGTTGTGCAATGCTGGTTCGACTAACTGTTTAGTGGACTGTCCTGCACGAAAACCAATGGTGTAATAAGTACCAGTAACCTCGGAATCCACCTCCTATGGGGCAGCTACCGACAGTCCTTGACGGTACACGGCACTAACAAGTCCTCAGATGACACTTAGATCTTCGAATTATGGCACAGAGCAAAAAAGTTTAATGAGATACTGAAGAATGGGATGTGAAAGGTCCGAACTGACCTCGCGTGCTTTGGAGACTAGCTTCGCCACCACGTAATGGCGGAGAAACCGCCACATCAGTATAAGTCGTGAGGATCCAACACTTGTGTTACACAGAGCTATAGACGATAGAGTATGACGAACACGACAAGTATCAACATAAAGTGGAACTTTGTCCTATGTCGTACACCTACCAGTATATCTAGACACGTGTGTCAATTTCACTTAGCAATCTTGAGGTTGTGAAGCACTAAAATAGTAGTGAACGGTTTTGAGCGCAGTAATTGATTTGATTATTATTATTCCGACGTTTGGGCTACTTTTCAGTGATCACGAAAGACAAAGATGTCAAATGTCAACGAGTATTTTAAAGTTAGTTAGCCTACCACCAACTTGTTTATTTTAATTATTTCGTTTTATAGTTATTCGATTGATCACCAAATGATTGGCGAGCAACCTCTACTGTGACATATATTCTGATTTTGTTATTCTTAAATAGACCGCAGACTGCTAAAACCGTGACTATCACCAACTCAGCTATGTAATTTCAAAACCCAGCAGCTGCATTCAAAGAAATTGTACCCCACAGCACAAAAAAATGTCATGAACTTCGACAATATGCCTGTAGCAGCGTCAGGTAGAGGTCAAATGATACTTCAGATGGCAGAGCGTAATATAATGAAAGGGCAAACTGATGTACAAATATTAACAAGTCTTAAAGCTACTACGAAATGTAGTACAGTGTGTGAGCGGGACGGATGATGTGCGAGCGAGATAGAGCAACTATTAATATGTGCGCTCCCGCATTGCGCTAGCCAGTAGTTTGTTGTCCGCTGCGATGATCCCATATGCCTTTTTAAAGCAGTTATAGTCTTTAAACGTTTTGACAAGAACGTAACATTAGAGAATTAATTTATAAAATAATGTGAGTTGCTAGTATTTGAGATTACAGAGAGCTGATCTTGTAGCTTTGTTGTGTTGCGATTGCCGCGGGGCGAATGTACTGTGTACCGAAATAAAATAAAATATTTCCGTCTCTATTAATATATAAAAATAGCGATGTTGTTTGTTGTTGACGGCACGGCACGGGGCGTGGGCCCGTCGCGATCGCGTTGCGCCGCACAAATCTAATTAGCTCCGAATCAATTATGTTCCCCTGGAAAAGTGGGCGCGGAGTGATTTACAAGTGGGATTACTCTCTTTGTGGTGCGAAACGACTCGTTGCGTACTCGTTCCATATTCGTACTCCCACAATTGACACGCATTGCCCCCGAATCATGAGCACTCGTCAATTATGCGGCTCATTAAAAACAACTCCTGAAGTTGTGTTCATCATTTTTCAACTTCTAATTAAATCTCTTTATTCTGTTTTAAACAATCCACAGATATTGCTGCTACTTAAAAAAATATAGTATTTTTTATCAAGTTTTATAATGTCCATTTATTGCTAAGTAAACTAGTTCTAGTTAGTTCCAATTTGTGCTTTAGATATCACCAGTATCGATTGCTATTTTAGAAGATTTATTTAATACTAGCCTCTGCCCGCGACTTCGTCCGCGTGGAATAGTAAAAAAGAACACGATTTTGAAACATTCTTCATTGGTGCTCTGCTCTTATTACTCTTAGCGTGATGATACATAAACAAATAGCCTTCCTCGGTAAATGGGCTATCTAACACTGAAAGAATTTTCCAAATCAGACCAGTACTTCCTGAGATTAGCCCGTTGAAGCAAACAAACTCTTCAGCTTTATGTATTCGTATAAAATAAGACTGGAATTTGCTCGCGACTTTGCCCACGTTGGACAGCAATCAAAGAGTACAGTTATTTTGCTAAATATAAAATTAAAAATTATTTTCAGCAGGGTAATGGATCAGCGACAACCGCAACGAAATCAGCCCCGTAGTTTTAACGTTTATCCTTAAGAAACAAACAAACACAAAAATTTAAAAAACAAAAGACTACTTTTATAATTTTATATAACTGAAATTATAGTAGAATTATTTTCTCTGTGCAGTTTGGGTCATAAATAGTCGAAGCGGAGAAACGAGCTCTCTTCCACTCACGGGCCTTATGGGCAGGCATAGTGATACGCATTATTGTTGTCGATAAGCGTTATCGAAATGAAAGAAAAGAATAAAACAACGTATTTATTAAAATGAGAATAATAATAATTTAAAATAAATTATTAATTAGTAAAAAACTATAAGTACAAAAGTTTAAAATATAACAAGTTATATTAAAAATAAATATAAATACTTGTATCTAAGTTTAAAATTAACAGCAAAAACGATAATAATGATTTTTATAAGAATGATAATCTTTTTTTGATAAGAATGAGTTTTTATCGATAATGGCGTTGCGCCCGCGCAGTATGCTCACCGTCTTAGCCGGGCTGAGGCCGAGCTTTGATTTATGACCCAAACTGCACGGAGAAAATAATTCTATCAAAGTTAGAAATCTCTTAGTATTGTTAATGTTTGAGTAGCTTGTAGTAATCGTACTTTTAAGTTCACCTTTGCACTTTTTCTACAAGAACTCGCATTAATTTTCAGACTAAAAAGAAAAAAACCATAAAAAAGCTCTGTCTAGACACATTTGAAAAGTAAATGGCCCATTTTGCGGCATCGCAGAGTGGGCCACGCGCCGTCTCCTTGGCGCGTGACTGCTGCACCGATATGTCCAATAACACCTCAACACCTGACTAAACACTCCAAATTTGCCCCTCTCTTTAATTTCTTTAATTTAAGCACGCACAATTAGTTGTAAAACTTATTTTTTTTAAACGGAGATCAAATACTTTCAAGTAATAAAACTACGCTTTAACGGTTTTAAGCGCGGTAATTTGTTTGATTTTTACCATTCTGACGTTTTGGCCACTTTTTGGTAGCTGTGATCACGGAAGATTAAGATGTCAAGTGTCAATGAGTGTTGTTTAACCTATATACCGCCAACTTGTTCGTTTTAATTATGTGTTCATTGTTTACTCTGTGGGAGCCTAATCTAATTTGTTTCGCAACGTGTTGTGGCTTGAAGAGAAGAAGCGGCGCAAGAAACTCTTCAGCAAACTTGCATAGCTCTAATAATTTTATATAGTATCAAAACGGGTGAGAGGAAAAATAAATAATACTTTATCAATCAAGTTGGTTTGTGTTCCGCTTCCGGTTCAAGCACAGATAAAAAATTGCTTTCAAGTTGTGTTATTTGTATCTGTGCGTAACAGTGTGGCATCGGGTGTACTGCTCCAATCGTTTGCGATCCGTCGCTTATATTGGTTCAAGAGTATCTCGTTTTGAATGTCCTCGCAGATGCGAAATATGGTGGCGGAGGCGGCGCGTCGTTGTTCGGCCGCGTTCGCGTTCGCCTGTTCGCTGCGAAACTATGCCAAAGTAGAAATAGCTGAGATTGTTCCGCCTCTAGCTCTTTGCTTTATGAATACTTTGTGCACCTCCTTTGAAACATCACACAAAGGCGTCGCCCTGAAACATTATGGGACATGGATTATATTCTTACGCACTTTAATAATATATTCAAAAAATTAAGAGACAGTACCTTGTTCTACATATAGAGAGGTGGATCTTGTAAACAGGCGTTATCATGATTTTTAAAATATAGTAACTATAATGGCAAGCGCACGCTTCCCAAACGCACAGGGCGCGGGTTCGATCCTGGCCGGAACGCATGCACCACTTGTCAGTTTTCTGATCTAATGTGCATATTGTTACAATTATCACATGCTAATAATGGTGAAGGAAAAAAATCGGGATGCAACCTGCATATTGAAGCCAAGCCGTCTTGGACAAGCGTAGCGGGTATACTGTCCGTTCCCCCCTATAATGGGAGGCCTGAGCTCAGCAGTTGAACATTTATGGGCCGATATTATTATAATAATTATATTACGCCATGAATTGTAACGCTTTGACATTTTTGAGATTGCGACGTCTAACGTACCTCAGTTGATTTGATTGTCCGCTCCCCTATTAGAGAGTAGTTTTTTTGTACAGAGCTTGGATCGGTGTTAAAGCTAAACTATGCTAGCTAACTAGTAAAATGGTTTGAATGTAATTTTACACCATATAAGGCACAGGAGTGATCCGGCGGGATCCCGCCGCACTCCGGCCGCCTTGAAGTCTATTTTTGATTCCATGAAAATATTCGTGTCCCATCTCTTGTTTGCACTCTGCTTGTGAATAGTCTTAACCGCTGCCTCTGGACTTGTTCAATTTGAACCTTTCGCCGTGGGCAACAGGGGCGGTGATCGCGTGCAGGCGGCCGCTGTTCCCAGTTTATAGTGTAGCAATGAAATATTGCGCTCTCTCAGCGATGTGCTGTTTAGTTTCCCAGCCGGCACTTCCTCGAGTGTGTGTCCGTCGGCCGTTGAGTGCGATTTTCGCGTGTGCAACGTGCGTGTACGCAACGTGATCCCAACACGATTACTGTGTTCCGAGTCGTACAAATTCCTTCAGACTGTGGTCGTACTGTTATCTGGATTGTTGTTCGCAGTAAGTTTATTTTGTGATGCATTCCACATTATCGATTTCATAACGTTTTAATGTCAGATTCGTGTGCACTGCTTCAAACTACGTTGAAGATTAAACAAAACTGGTTGCGCAGGTTGACTCGAATATCTTTTCCTTAAAAATGATTGTTTAGGGGCACAATTTTTAAATAAAGACGAAGCATTAAAAATTAACTAATTCTATATTGTAACTTGTAGCACAATATATTCCTCGAATATTTCCAAAAAAATCTAAAAAATCTCGTCGAGTACGCCATTTTTACTGATACGAAATATTTTTTTAAGCTAGCAACTGAATATCCGAAAACGATTAAAACATACATTAGCAAATTAATACTTTTAAAATAATATTAGCTAATAGAACTACGTTTTAACGGTTTTAAGCGCGGTAATTTATTTGATTTTAGATAATCCGACTTTTCGGCCACTTTTCAGTCCAAAACTGTTAAAACGTAGTTTTATTATGTGTACAAGTCGTGAAAACTTAAGAAAATATTATGATATTAGCTCTTTATTTATATCGTATAAAAAGTTATGGGCGAAAGGACTGAAAAATATAATGTTATTATTTTGAGCCAGTGGCCCTTGACATTTGCCATCGGCGACGTGTTCACATTCTCGTAGGCGTTCACGTGTCCTTGATTCGTGTTGTCTTGCATTTCCAATAATGAACCTTACGTCGAAGGGCTCAAAAGTGAATGTCGCGTAACTTTAACACCAGGTACCCGAATGTACGTTATTATATTATTTTGAAATCTGAAAGACATGCGTAGTTATCTATAATATTATGAAATTCTAAACATACCGTGTCTTTACAGTCAAGCTATTTAAAATAAACAATTGGAATATATAGCATATAAAATACGGAGAACACGATGCATTTTTTAGATTTGTTTGTTTGTTCAGGATTCACGTAAAAACTACTTGGCCGATAATGATGCGGTTTTCGCTGATGGACAGCTAATTCTTAGACTTAAAATCTACGGCGCTTTTCATCCCGGATTACTGCGGGAATTTTTCTATGAATTATTTCAAAGGGCCAGATTAAAAAAAAACGGATTTCAAATATAATACAATATAATTAGTTTGAAGTTGTTCGGATGCATGAAAATTAGCTTATTGCGCACAGTTTCCACTAGAACGATAGCTTACATTCTTTCTTAAATGCTGTGGCGATATTTTGTGTTCCGGTAATTTCAACTCGAGCGTGGACCAAGTCGCTGGTATATTCTAGTTATGTCATTCGATTCATATACAAGTCTATGGCACCGGCTTCATAGCAAATGGGCGTACAGACTAAAGTGCAGTTTTACACAAAGGACAACATTGTGAATAAAACAAAACTAGTTGATTGAATAAGCTGGAATTTTGAAAATCCTTCTATTTAGGTACACTTTCATACTGTCAAGACTTTCGAAATTGTAACATGCATAGATTTCAGTAAATAACAAAAAAAATAGCTTTTTGCGTATACGCCCATTTTTTATGAAGCCCTCGATATATTTCAAATATGCATTGTAACTTTTCTTCATTATTATGGTTTTTAATCTCGAACGCAGTTTTCGCGTACATTTTGGCTCGTCCGCCGCACATCGAAGGATTTCATTGACACCCTGTAATATTTGAAAAAAATTGAGATAGAATTGACTCTGATAATCTCAGAGTATTCAACGGTTGCATCAGATAACAACGATTCCTCTTCTTCTTGTTTAGTGCCAGTAAAAATGCAACGACAATCAATTCGCCGTCGTCCATGATAACGTACTTTCACGATAGCGTCTTGAAACGTACTGACTGTATAAAATTGCGAATATAAATAATCGGAAGTTTGCGAATTCCGAATCTGGATTCCTGATCAGGAAACCGAGCGTATGCGGCCAGCCTAAGTCTCGTAATGGTAGATGTCGTGAAGGCGAATCCCTATCGCCCCGCAGCCGCCTTCAAAAGTGCATTCCACTACAACTCAGATGCGCACATTGCAGCCCATTGCTTATGTATTGGTTCTCAATTGGAGTACACTCGGGCAAAACATTCGTTTCGCCCGTCTGTGGCTAACGTGTGCTTTGAATGCGTATTTATATTGCGTTGGGAATTCTTTGCAGTATTATTTTTAGCTATTACAAGAACTTAAATTCTAACATAATAATATAAATAAGAATTACTACATTGCTATTGTTGTGATTTTGTCTACAAGTTCTCCATATATTCAATATACTCTTTGATATAAGTCATCACTAATATTATGTTACTATAACGACTATGTGTTGTCCTTACAATTTATAATACAAAAGCTCGTATTAAAAATAAGTTACACTAGAGAACACTTTCTGAAGGTCATATATGTAAGTCAAAATTTAAATGTACTACTTCCTATCATACATACATGTTTCTAGATTCAGTAAAACCTACTTTGTGCTAATGACGGTCTTTTTGTATCTTGTGCAAAGATCTAATCGACTTATATGCAATTTATTTTTAAAATTAACATAATGTATGAGCGATAAAATCAACACTTTGTTCCATTCATTTTTCTTTTTTATTTACAACTAGGATATGCCGGCGATTTCGTCTACGCTTGACTTTAAATTCCCGCGGGATTCCCGGGACACAAAGTATCGCAGCATTTAAAATAGGATGTACGCCATCGTTTTAGTGGAAACTGTGTCTGAATAAGCTAATTTGAACATGTACATCCGAACAACTTCAAACTGCTCCCAGGAAAATCCCCGCGAGTCTCCTGGGATAAAGGTGTCACACATTTTATTACATGGAATTTGCTATCGATCAGTAAAAAAATTACATTAGAAATTTTTATATTTTTAATCTGGCCATTTTAAATCATTCCCAAACAAAAATCTCGCGGGATTACCTGGTTAAAAAGTATTTTAGAGTTTAAGTCTAAGAACTAACTGTCGAACAGCGACAACCGCATCGAAATCGGCCCAGTAGTTTTTACATGAATCCCGAACAAACAGACAAGAAATCTAAAAAATGCATCGTGTTCTTCATTGTTGATATGGTCTATTTCAGTTGTTTTCTTAAATAGCTTCAATATACAAACATAGATTTTTATTTTGTGTCAAATATACATTTTCTATTTTTTTACTCGATTGCACAAAAAATGGCTTCGTAAGCGGCAAATGTGAGCGAGCATGCTTAATGCGGTTTTCATGGCCTTCGGGCGCACACCTTACTGCGCCCCTTACCCGCCACACATGTGACCTTTATCTCTCACCTGTATTGCTTTCCGATGGCCCCCCTAGTCCCGACGCCGTCTTCATTTATTTTACATATTTTCCTTTTAAAGTTGTAGGCGCTTATCGATTTTGTGTTTTCTGTGAAATTTCAATGGTCAAACACTTTGAATGGGGTTTATGTCAAATTTGAAATAATCACTCGTAAGGCAAATGATAAGAAACAAAAGCCAGTTACAATAATAATCAGCTACAGTAGTTGTAAATGAAACTACCCTCCATTGTGAATGAGCGCTCGCCGCACTCGTACTTCGGCGCAAGTGCTATGCCGCGCCTTTATAATTGAGCGATATAATTGAATTTGCACACTAATATTAACCCTCTCAGGGATGAAATTAGATTCAGGGAGATTTTAGGGTGTTAAACACTATTATACGCTACTTTCTTCTATCAATTCATTCACTGTGAATAAGATTTAAGGGATCTGCAAGACCATAATTTTTTTAAATGAAATTTTGAATCAGTACTTTGTAATTGCCCGAGTTGTTGAAAGTGGCGCTGTCTTCCTAGCTAGATTATAAAATGACCTGTGTTACGGAGGGACGGCTAGTCGTTATGTTAAGTTGTTAGAAGGAATCGCGTTGTTTGTCGTCAGGGTGCTTGTTGCTTCTTCGCCCGTTGGTGCGAAGACGCATCTCCGCTTGAGACGAGGCAACGGCGTTTGGGGACTGATTATTTGTGATGGTTGGAAGTAAGCAGTGTGCTCAAACATTGTAGGTGTGTTAACCGCTGTTTGTCGGACTTAACTCGGAATGGCTTTGCCTGACCGTCGTTGTCATTTGTTTAGACTGAGTTAGCAGTATTAGCGACCGACGCGGTTGGATGTGTGGTTTATCTCTTTGCATTGTCATACGAGAAGACATTTTAGCAGTCAGGTGACTTATGGCTAAATACTGTGTCTAGACATTTCTTACATAATTATCTATGGTTGCGTACTCAATTAACAATTCTATTTATATGTGTATCGCTTTACAAGATTGAATGTTGGCTTTATAACTAGTTATATGATAATTTTCGTTAATTCAGATCTAATTTTCATCTTTTTCATAGCGATATAAATCTAATAAATATTAGACAGATTGTTTTTACTGTTAATTTATTGAATCAACAACAAACGAGTCTGCGGCGCCGTGAGGCCTCCTCAGAGGTCTGCAACGAGATTTTGTACAGCTTTATTATGTATTGTTAGCACATTACAATATTATAGGAGCGTCTTGCGCATATATGTTTAGTAACAAGTATAACAAAAAGAAAATAAAATTTTGTTTCAACTGTTTTGAACGCGAATTTTTATTTGATTTTTATTCCGACCTTTCGGCCACTTGTCATCACGGAATTATTTAGCCTACCGACCAACCAACTTGTTCACTTTTGTTTATGTTTATCATCTAACATAGGCCCGCGAGGAGGAGCTGGCCACCAAGCTGAAGGACATGGAGGTGCTGCGCAACTCCAAGCAGCTGCCGAAGGGCGAGCAGGTCGCTAACATCCACGCGCAGCTCGAGAAGGTAACCTCTGTTCTCTATTATAGTGGCTGTGGTCAGCTGCGATACCTATATTCTCCTTTAAAAATATTTTTATCTTTAGATTTTTATATCTTTTTTTACTATAAATAGACCTTTTATTTTTATTACTTGCATGTACAATCAGCGCTCTTTTCGCAACCGGCTTATAAGGTTGAATCTCGTACAAACTATCCCAGATTCATGAATGAGAATTATGCTATTTTCATTCCCGTTATTGGAAGATGTATGAAATATGTCATGAAAATCGGTCATCTCCCACTATTCAAAATAAATAATAATTTAAATTAACATGACACTGGACACAAAAACGTGATTGATCGACAATTTTGATTCCTTGTTTGTCGTCTTATTTCACTTTAGTCACAACCTACATATATAGGTATGACTGGGTTTGACAAGCAGCTAGTGCGAGAGCTCGTGACTCCAAGCATTCAGTACTTCGAGAGCCTTTGTGATGTGCTACGAGATTCTAATCGCTAAAGTTAGTGTCGTCGTAGCAGTTCCACGCGCGCTACGGCGCTACGCCGCGACACTCGTAGGCGAGCCGCGTTGACGCCTGCCTGGCTACGGGCAAAGCTAGCGATGCTCTCGTAACGGTCGACCACCATATTGTATAATGTGGCCATTACGAGATCAGACTAATTCTAATTTTGCTGAATACCTGCGCTTTACTTTTTACGCGTATACCTAACTCACTCTAGGTACCGTACCCTTATAAATATACGTACGATTTATTTATTATTAGTTCCTACAAGCTAAATTAATTATAATATATTATAACAAGAAGTTTGTATTGTTAATCATGGTATTGGTAATTCAGTTACTAATAGTATATATCGTAATACCTATTTCATGTGTTAGTTTAGTCGTTCTAATATAGATATATTATTCATAAACAATTACGGAGTGAAATGTACATTTATTTAAGGTGTCGCACAATTATTTAAGACATGAATAGTAAATTGTTGATTCTTGGATGATAGAATATACTTCAACGGGATGCACTTGCTATAGAATGGTGGCGTGTCCTTCGATACAACGAAGCACATTTAATGTTGTCAATATCTATCGATCTATCTATAATAATATAACATTCTAAATGTAAAGGTCTGTACATGAAGCTATTTAAAAAAAAAACTCGAATAGACTATATAATCGATGAAGAACACGATGCGATTTTTTTTAGATTTCTCGTCTGTCGGTTTGTTCGTGAGTCATGTTAAAACTACGTGACCGATTTCGACGCGATTTTCACTGATCTACAGCTAATTCTTAAACTTAAACTCTGCGCTACTTTTTAGCCTGGGAATCCCGCGAGAAATTTCCCGGGAGTATTATTCATATTACATTACTTCAAATCAGGTTAGCTTCGACTCACCTTTAGGTTTTGCTGCGCAATTGTCTAGACTGTAAAAATATATATGGACTTAGTTTCGTTGTTATTATTATTATATGTAGAAAGCCGAATTGTTTTTATGTAAGTGAAATACTGCCTATGGTTTGACACGAGCCGCGTGGTCAATGTAATAAAACTATGTTTTAACGGTTTTAAGCGCAGTGATTTATCTCATTTTATTTCGTCATAGTGTAAGACAAAGATGTTTATTTCGTTTGTGTTCCGCGATTTCGTCTACAGAAAATGGCCGAACCGTTGAAAAAAAGATGCAAAGTACTGCGCTCAAAAACGATGAAACGTAATTTAGTTACGTCGTGAAAACTTAAAAAATAAAATATATAGGAATTTAATTTACTGATGGTAACAATTAAGTATACAATGTAAGTGTCTAAAGAGTACAGAATGCGATGGAGCTGAGGGGGGTCCCTGGAGTGGGGCGCCGAGAGCGTGGCTAGACTGAGCGCCCTCGTGTCGAGTGGCGGGGCTTCTGCGGCCACTTTTGCAAAAACTCTTTTAATGTCGTCATATTTGTCTGTTTTCTAATAATGATTCCGTGTTTAGATGCAAAGGATGTGGTCATCTCTTACACACACTATTTATTTATAAACATTTTTGGATATTTTTAAACTTCTTTAACAAAAACCATTATTTGTTTACTGGTTTTAAGATGGTTTTACAATTTTGCTTCTGCTTTAGATTACATTTAACCTTTTAAGATAATGTACCTCGCAATTCTGTCTGAAAGTTCCTTTAATAAAGCTGAAATAGCTCAGATTTCCAATGAAAATTCAAAGGCTATATAGAAATTTACTCTCAAGGCAAATATAATAATTAGGGCTTAACGTACTCGTTAATGTTCCCACTTTGGAGCGTTTTTGCAAAAAATAATTCCGCCTTTCGTCGCGAATAAACCGCAACACGGAGCTTTGCGTTGCGGTCATCTCGTTAGCCCATTTAGATATGTTAGGGATATATTATTATTCACACAAAAAGATATTACTTTGAAATGAATATCTTTTCGAGTAGATTTTTCATTTATGCTTCATTGCTTCTCAGGGATCTATTAATAGACTTAACTGGTACACAATCGTCATCTCAAAGAATTATTAGGGGTGATAGATGTCGTAAGATATTCAAAAGCGAAACGACGTTATTTTGTGATTGTTTTGTTTTTTTTTTAAATACTTATTCAACGAAAATGTTATAAACGAATATAATAAAGAAAACTTACTACGATACCTGTACGTAGAATGTTTGCCGAGTCCGTAACAACTTTTTACGTTGTTACGGAACAGAACAGTCTGTTAACAAGGAATTATTTGAAAAGTTTGTAATGAAAATTCAATTCAACGTCTTATAAAACTTTTCTAAATGTTAAGTTAAAGCACACGGTATTAAATAATATCCAGCTTTTGTTTTTACATTTGTTGACCAGACATTTCCATGTTTAACACGAGTTGATCATGTTTTGTACGATGACTGAGTTCCGATTACTTCCAATAGCCTGTATCGCATTCTCCCTATGTTATTTCCTTATTCTGCTCGCCTATTTCATCCCTCCTATCGCACCCTAAATGCTGGCAATGCGTTGGTCTCGCCCCTGGTGTTGTAAACGTCTAAAACCGACAGTAACCACTTTCCATGAGCTGGACCGTCTACCTGTTTACATTTTTTTGTTTTCATTCGTTCCCCATTCCCGTCAGGCGCAGGCGAAGCTGTCCCTGCACCGGGAGTTCATCAACAGCAAGCTGGGCGCGTTGGGCAAGTACGCGTCGCGGCTGGACGCCGCCGTCAGCTGGGCCATGGAGACGCGCACCAGGGTCAACATCGCCAGGGACCTGGCTCCCCAGCAGACCGATAAGGTCATGACCAATATCGCGGTAAGTTCCATTTCACAGGAACTATTAGTTGGCTGAGGAACGATTGCCTGCGCAGTGCACAGTCGCCAGGTTTTAAAGAGGCATTGAAACAGCGGACGACCGATAGTAGCACAAATGTCAGCAACAACAGTCCACACGATGGAAAGGGGTTATCGTCGCGTATTACAACATTTAGGCTGTCACCGATGCACTGCCGCCTTCGGAAAATATAATGATGCTATTTTTAGAGAAGCCTCATATCGTAATGTTGCTGGAGAACCTCAGCTTAAGGTTCATTTCAAATCCTCATGATGCGCAAAAGATACTACCACAAAAGAATCTTATTGGTTCAAATTGAAACATGGTCTTAAATTATTCCAGAGTTGCGTGAAGGACCGCGAATCGGAAGTGCGCGAAGTCCTCGAGAACTATAACAACATCGAGCGCGAGTGCGTCGCCGCGAAGCAAACGGTGTCCCCCGAAGTCCGGGAAAAGGTGCTCAAATTGAAGGAGGACTGGGCATTCGTGCGGTCGCGGTGCGCGGCTGGGGACGACCGAAGTCCGGCTGCGAAAATTCGGAACGACTCCGAGGAGGCCCGAAGTCCGGTCGTGAAAGTCCGGAACGATTCCGAGGACGCTCGAAGTCCGGTCGTGAAAGTCCGGAACGATTCCGAGGACGCTCGAAGTCCGGTCGTGAAAGTCCGGAACGACTCCGAGGACGCCCGAAGTCCGGTCGTGAAAGTCCGGAACGACTCCGAGGACGCCCGAAGTCCGGTCGTTAAAGTCCGGAACGACTCCGAGGACACTCGAAGTCCGGTCGTGAAAGTTCGGAACGTCGGAACCGAAGACTCGGGTTCGCGCGCGTCGCCGCTCGCCGCCGACGGCTCGAGCGGCGGGGAGGGCCGCGGGGGCTCCGGGGGCTCCGAAGACGAGAGAAAGAGCTCCGTGGACAGTCAGGCAAGCGGTGAGTGTCGCTCCAGAGGCCCGAAGCCGGCGCCGAGGTGGTGGTGGGACGCTTGCGGAGTGGGCGTCACGTGATGGCACTTCTCTAAGTTGTGCGTTTGAGTTTCTCTTTATAACACAAAACTTACCCTATACATAAGACTTGGTATGTGTGATGACAGGTCAAGTCAAAGACAGGATTGAATCCTCTTTGTTCAATTGTTGAACACTAAATCAATCAAAATATACAATATTTCGATACTAATACAATAATGGTCATATTATAAACAGCACTAATACGTGACATATAGAAGAATCAGCCAATACGAATAACGCGGAAATATCAAACTCAAGCGCATAACAGCTAAATGTAGTTAGAAACTAAACCAGTGTTATGAATTAGCCAAAAGTATAGTTTCGTGTGTTATGTATGATGTGAAGCACTCATAATAATATTACCCAGTGATGTAAATAGACATCTTTAACACAATCTGGTTGGGATCGTAACATCTGCACGCAAGTTTGTCGTGACTATGTATTATGGTACGACATGCACATGCTAACTAACAGAGAATGTCAAAATTAACAACAGTTTTGGATATTTTTATGCCCGTTATATTAAAATATCTTCAGCAAAGGGTGTATGGCCATTTTTGTTGCGAACAGGCAGAGGGTCCACCTAATGGTAGTTGTTACCATCGCCTACAGACGTTTCATGGGCGATCCAATATGTTGCCAGCTTTTAGAATGGTATAGAGGAGACAGGATAAAGGGAACGGGATAGGGGGACATAATATATGAATGACATAGGGTACAGGGATATAGGAACGGGATAGAGAAATGAGATATAGGAACGGGAATGGGGAACAGGAAAGGGGAACAGGAAAGGGGAACGGGATATAGTGACGGAATAGGGGAACGTAATATAGGAATGGCATAGGGGTAAGGGGTACAGTAACTGGATAGGGAAATGGGACATAGGAACGAGATAGGGGAATGAGATGTAGGAACGGGAAGGGATGCGGGATGTAGGAACGGGAAAGGATAACGGGGTGTTGGAACGGGATATAGAAATGGGATAGGGGAACAGAATATATAAGAATGGCTTAGGGGAACGGGATATAGATACGGGATAGGGAATTTGACATAGGAACGGGATAGAGGAACGGGATATAGGAACGGGAAAGAGGAACGGAATAGGGGTGCGGGGTGTAGGATCGGAATACGGGAACGGGATAGGCGGCTTGGATAAGGGGAGGGGGAAGTAGGCCATCGGAACTCTGCTTTGTTTTTAACTTCTATGAATACCCTTTTCCGCTGATATTTGTGTAACGTGGCTGTAAGCACTAACCGGGGTATGCTCTGTAGAGGGGTGCTTGTCAATGACTTTTGTAAATGTTGTTTTGTATGTTGAAGCTGTATTTCACTGTTTCGTGTAATAAATGACAATTACTCATCATAACCTGCTTGTTTCATTTATTTATTAACAATGGATATCAATGGGTTTTTCCATTTCTGCAGATAAATTTAGTACAACAAGTTACTTTTTACTACAAGTAGTCTTCTATCTCAAGGTTTTTCGAAATTGAATATATTTTCTAGGTAGTTAATGGTTAAATAATCTTTTAAAGCCGAACTGCAATATTTTACTTATTATTCCTAAACAAACTTAATTAAAGGTTAATCGATTTTATAATAAACAGTACCAAGACAAGACAAACGAATGCATCGTAACAGTATTTTAAATACTTACTTTTCCTTTTTCACCAAAAGTAATAAATTTGTTTTTTAACTGACAACTCGGAAATATCTTCGATTTGGAAATGCTAAATTACATTTAAAACTGCACTATTTAGTATGTTATATTGCGAGTATACTATAAAAAATAAAATGGTTATTATGTTATGGTGTATGTTGGCCAATTCGCCGCCTCATTGCTCGTCGTCAAACGAGAAGTTTTGTCATTAACTTCCCTCCGTTAACTTTCAGTAGGTTTCACGTGTCCGTCTGCTGCAAATGGTGGTCGCACCTCGAAACTTAATCCACATTAAATAAAGAGACTAATAAAAGGAAACTGAAAAAAGTTAATTTGTCTGCTTTTCGTTCCATATCATAGGACTTTTAGTAAATGCATTAAGCGTCTGCTACACTTATGGAAATCGACATTATTGGAGTCAAATGACATGCCCACACGGTGTAAATTTCGGTGTACATTTAGCGCTTGTGTAGACGGCGGCGGCGAAGGTGAGACCAATTCCTGTTAGTAGGCGATTATTCCTGGCGGGGTATCACGTAGGAAATTGTCTTAATGAAATTAAGGCCTTCCACGTGCTTTGCGCGTGTTTCCAGGAAAATTATTATGATCTGATTAATTAAAATCTTTTTACACTAGTCTGACGACGAAAGGAATAAATAACAAAATCACTAAGGTACAAGAATCTAAACAATTTCGCTTCTGCACTTTTATTCCGGCAGACAAACACAAATACCTGTTGTAAATTCTCAGTAATATAGAACGGACCACTCTGGTGCTGATCGCAGACACTCAATATCAGCAATTGAACTTGGAGCTTATACGCTGCAGTGAAGCAGACTAAGATAGGCTTAGCCCACTCAACCACAGAGACCAGCAATTATATGACTGTCGTAGCTTAGGTATTTGCTTAAATCGATATTCTGTACTAAACGTACGGCGTTCCAAAAACATTTGTTACGACTGTGCAGGTCTTTTCTTTATGCTAGGACAATACTTGTCCTAGTTTTTAAGTAGGAAAAAGAGGTCATCCGGACAGCACAGGGCCATTCGGCCTACTTGTCATCGGCAACGAAAAAATGGAATAGCAAACAATAGTGCGACGACGGCGTTGTGGGGTGGCGTGCGGCCGACTCGTCGCCGTCCGACGGACAACTGTACTCGCATAGGGCTGCCACAATCACAAAACCTATTTGCTCATATAAATAGAGTCAAACTCAATGGTATTCACGGGACTTATAAATATTTTAATTTAACCACACAATAAGTCAAGTTTTTATAATTGATTATTAGCATTTTTTAATGTAAAAAAAGTTTCAATTGGTAGAATTTTGTCAGTGATCAGCTAACTGTCGAGTATTGTCGCTGCAGAAAGAGAATGAAGTTAGCGCTGTCTTTAGGCGGCAGTGGCATCGTCAGTGTCTCTTTTCGAATCTGTACATTTCGGTCGTTTCTTTTTCCTCGTCATTCTTTTCAAGACGTTTCGGTCGCTAAATAGTACTTGGTATAACAATGTAACTTTCATTCGACCAATGCAAACCTTTCTTCTGTTTGATTTAAATTTTACTTATTATTATTAAATCCAACGCCGCCGCATCAAGTAAATTAGATTTAAATGCATTAGAAGAGAAAGTCTTGTTCAGCCCTATCGTAGGCAGCGGCGTGAGGACACAGTCCGGACTTGAAGGACTTCAGTCTCGCACAAAGGCACTTATTGTTCTTCAAAAATGTCGTGCGGACGTATTAGGGACACGAGGAGTGTTTACATTCAATTATATGAAAATGAAATGATATAAAAATTAATTAACAACTTTTACTTAAAGTAAATAAGAAAGGAGGAGGAGGTGTACACTGGTACGACCACGTCTTACGGAGACCGACTAATTATGTGGGGAACAAATGTCTTGCCATGCCGCCTCCGCCTGGTCCCGGTCGAAGGGGAAGGCCCAAGAAATGCTGGCTTGTTGTCGTAAGGGATGACATCGTACCAATGGTCTCAATTCAAGGGATGCCGAAGATCGCGCGAAGAAGAGAACAAAAAGTAAGAAAGCGGACACTGGGCGTTAAAATGATCGCTCCAAACGCAACCGGGATTTAACGCTCGGATGATGATGTCTTAAAGTAAATAAGAAAACGGATTTATTTGATTAGTAACATGTGTTAATCAAGATTAACTTTATTAAAAACATACTTTTTTCGTATTTTTGATACGAGAAATATTTTGTTTCGGAAACAAGCAACTATGGTTTAGTACATATTAAATACAGGTACTGAGGGAGAGTTGCATTTCATTCATGATATTTTGATAACCAAATTGGGTCGTTTTCGTCTTACGCCAAAAGGAAGTTGAAAATTAGCGTTGTGTCGGATATAATCCGGGCACAGCAATATGCTGAGTGCAAACCTTGTTTGCTGAAAATGCGGCGTACAAATTTTCAAAATATGCTCTGTGTATAATAATGTATAAGAAATGTAATTACGTCGCTATTCTTGCAAATAAAGTTTTATCTTTCTAATTCGATAAATATTTTTAAAAGTATTGCACATACAACTGATACCTACGACATAAGCCGTATACCATTTATGAGTGGCGCAACTGGCCACTCATAAATGGTGTATACCATTTATGAGTGGCGCAACCGGCCACTCATAAATGGTATCCCTATTAAGATTATAAATACAAAAGTAACTCTGTCTCTGTTCCGTTTTCACGGAAACACTACTGGACCAATTTGACTGAGATTTGTTATATATGTAATTTTAATTTAGAGGGTGGGCAAGGGATACTTATTATCCCGGATAATGGAAGGGTTTTTGGGATAGATTTATGTAAACGATATCCCAGAAAGTAGGACAGGTTTTAATTATTATGTAATTTGTCATTTTGGTCAATTTGTTCCTTTTGATCATTTCTGTCATTTCGGTAAATTCGGGTAATTTCGGCCAATTTGGTCACTTTCGTCGGTTTAGTAATTTTGTATAATTTGATCATTTTGGCTTTTCTTTCCTACTTTTTCTTCTTGTATTACATAATAACCTTATGTCGCACGACTTATCGTAACATATATTTATTATATCACTATAATACCATGGTTGTTATTTTCGGAGTTAATACGTTTGATTATGTGTGGACCATTGTAAGGGATGACTTGCCATAAATGGCTGCGTGGTGGGGGGGCCTTCGGCACGAGTGTAACGCCGCCGTTTAATTAAATGTGCTCACCTGGCGGTCTCTTTTTAAATGGGGGATTTAGTTGAGAGATGGGTGTTTACTTACTGTTGCTTAAAATATCTCTCCAACGCACGTTGGAGGAAATGTATTTCGCGCTTTACTTAATTAAAAGTCGTTCGACTACATTTTGTAGAAACAATGAGTAGGGGTCGGGTGCGCCTCCACAGTGGAACTAGTTTGCCCATTTCCCATGCACCTTCATTTGCGGACTTTACACACGCTCAAAGCAAGGGGGTTCACGTGATATACTGCTATACAAAGAAGTTTTGGCATGATGTACTCTTTGGACAAAACGTAGTTTAAATGTTCATATTAGACAGATGAACAACATTTATTCAATTTGGTTGAACTCCGTCAAGTTTACGTTTATACATGGATCATTTTGGTTGATTCAGTATTTTCTTATGGCCGGTTTCCTTACTTTACCGACCGTTTATTTCCCTTGCTATCGGTTAAAATTTGACATAAGCTCTTTAGAAGTAACGTCAAATTTTAACCGATAGTAAGGCTAGTGAATGGATAATAAGATATAGGTGCCGGCCATTGGAAGGAAGATGGTTTTCGTGAGGGATCTGTCACTTGTCTTGATGATGTTCACATTACATAGATGATAGATAGATGAAATTTTCGACATTTTTCTTATAAATCTTATAAAAATATATACATTGATTTATTAAACAAACATAAAAACCGTTGTCCGTTGGCAGCGGGCCCTAGGGTCCAAGCTGCCGGTGGTTAAGGCTCCAGAGACAGGAACCTCCTCACAATACGGGCCGAGTCCCACAGGGCTGCTGTCTATAGAAGGCCGATTAGATTAGTATTATTATTAACATTCTGTTAATGTACAGTTTGTACACTTGTTGATACTTTCATATAGTAAAGGAAAGAAAATTCACCATGTTGCTTTCAGGGATTTATTCTCGTAGTAGTCGAGCTTGGATGCAGATCCCTGGGTTCAACTTAGTTCATAGTAACTCTTAGCGATGTAATAGCGACTTGATAGCAACTCGATCACAAAGTATTTGTGAGCGTTTTTATAGTAATATCATAATATTAAAGTGTACAGTTAATACAGATTCCTCCGAATTGAAAGACAGAATCATCCGGCTAATATAGATTTAAGGTACTTGTTGCGACAGACTAATGCATGTAGCATATTTACAGTCAAGTACGTGTTACATACAGACGACAATTACGACGACTAACATCGGTCTGAATGAATCCGAGATCGAAGATTTCATGGGCTAATCACGGTAATAAGGTGCGGTAGGCGTTCAATGAGAGAGATCGTTCCTACTATTATTTTGTAAACAAAGCAACTACTATCGCTGTGATTTCCAATTATGAGCGCCGTGCATTATAATTATTTCAAACATACCAGTCGAGACGTGAAAAGTGAAATGCATAAATATATACAAAGTAAAGTGTAAGGTTTTGACAAATTTTATAGTAAATTCACTATGAGAGAAAAGTATAAATTTTAACAATTCTATGAAAACCTTAAAAATTGTATTCTTGTATAATGTGAAGGTTTCATTACATTATTAATATCTTTACTCTAACCATTTCTTTATTAAATACACGGTAATAACTAAGGTTGTGGACGCATCAAATTAATATGGTTGTAATGTTTTATTCTGTTTTTTTGCTTGGTTTGTTTTAGTTTAGTGATTTGCATGTTGGAAACTGCTGTTTTTTTTTCATTTGCTTCAGTGTTTATGTTTGATTTTCTTCCGTTTTCAGGTACGTATTTCGATCGGACCAGATGTGCCGGTAAGCTACACCTACAGTTTATTGATAAACCATTAAGTCGCGAATCTCCGCCGAGCTTCGCAAACACCATTACCCCTTGGATGGCGGAAAAATATTTGCTATTTTCATTGGTGCCGGATTCCAATTCCGATGCTGCATTTTAATTATAACGTCTTCTACTGATATATATGATTTGACATATATACTCAAAATCAATCAGAAAATAGAATATCAAGTTTCGTGTCTATTGTAAAGTGATAAAATTGAAAAATAAACCTCAAGATACGTTATCAATTTTGAAAGAAAGAAAAGAAAAAGAAAAAAGATATCGTTGTAATTTCGTGTGTTTCAGCGTTTTTGTCATAATTGTTAATTAGCTGAGAGTCATAAAAATGCTATTGCTATACTGTTACAAACACTGGAGGACGTTTATAACTATTTTTTTCTTCCCCCTTACTAAAAATAAAAAGAAGCAACGGGTGATAAAACTAGTTTAAATGGATATTGTATCGAATAATAAATGCTTAAAATATGTCGAGCTGCAAACATAGGTACCGGCGCGTTAGTAATTTGGGAAAAAGCGTTCAAATATGAATAAGCCGCCTTTATTGGCTACACGAGTGCAAATATGAGGCAGTACGGTTTTACGAGCGGAGCGATATCGTACGCGACGTCCCGGCCCCCTGGCGCACTTCGCGCGGCTCGGCGCGGCGGGAGAAAAATAGTAAAGAATGAGAAAAGTCAAGCACTTAACGTAATACACTGCAATCACAAGTTTTTAACAAAAATATTTTCTACAAAATGTTGATGTCAACAACAACCACAAATTTGCATAATATAGTAATTTTTCAAAATATTTTGCAGCCTTGACTTGCGTCACCACTGTCCTTCCAATATACACGTTCCGACACGCAATTGACCGACTGCATTACAATGATTATCTGAGCTAATTTCTAAGAATGATCTAATTGCGTAGTTTCTCTATTTCATTAACCTGGTCCGGGAGTGTGAAACACAAATGGCAGCCGTCTAATTAAGCAGCCAACGACAGCCATCAGCGCGCGGATATGGCTGCACCCGTGCGCCGCGTCGCGTCGGCACTCGGGCCCCATACACGCCCTTATTGCCACCGACGCGTATGGGGGTGCATCGTTAGGGCAGTGTTGCTACTTACAGAAGCGACGTGATGAAGTTGTCTGTAGTACCTAATTTTTTATTTTTTTTATAATTGAATAAAGCATTGCGGGGTTTTTCACCATTTTGGGGATATAATACTTTGTCGCGGGACATAAAAAGTAAAATTTCGTCTCTGAAATGTGACAAATTCAAGGTTCCAAAATGCGTAATAATGGTAATAACATTGTTGTCATAATTATCATTTCTGACATGGCATTTTGACAACTTTTGAAATACCTAAACACTGAAAATAAATTATACTTTAAAAGAGTGTGTTACAGAAAAGTTTCCGAAAAGAATAAGAATATCATTTATTATAAAAATAAAATCTATATGGATACCCTCATTCAAATTGTATAATCTACGTTATATAAAATTATTTTGGTTATTGTCATTATACAATACACTTCATTGTACATCAACATAATGAGAAGTGAACTGCGTATAATTTGAAGTAGTTGGCGGGCTTTTTAGCTGAAAGTAATCTTTTCCAAGAAACGTTTGAATAGACGAAATCTTATTTAATAAAAAAGAGTTAGCATTCATTACTGTCTGATAATTAATCTTGCAGTTAATAAGGCGATGCCAAAATTAATTTGGATAAATCGGATATCTATGTAGTCGTATTATTTACTGCTGAAGGTCTTGATCTTTCGCGACTACTCTTTTTCTACAACTTTCCATCAGTGGCAATATGTAGTGCAGCATATACGTTTGCTTTCCATTTGGCCAATGACCATTAGTTTTTCCTTGTTTTCTGGCTATGTGTGGGAAGTACCTAAGAACTTAGCAACCTGGCAACACTGAGGGTGGTAATATGCCGGAGCTTTGCGGCTCACTAGTTCCCTGTCTCCCGCGTCTCCTGCGATGTCCCTTTGTCTCGGGATTAGATTTATACGTAGTCGTGTGCCACTAATGATCTGGTCTAGTTTCGGCTAATTTGTGAACTAGTTATTCCTTTATTATAAAGTAGGCGACAATACACTTCGGAACATATATCCATGATGCAAGAATGTTCCTCTAAGCTTACCGAATCCGCACTTGTATAGAAGTTCAACCTTATACCATAAGCTACTCGGATCAACTACATTACCGTTCGCTAGGAAATTCTAACACGTATAATAAGAATCTGCAGGGAAGTTCTGATGAAGTTTTCTCTTTTTCAGTACGGTATTTTAAAGAGCACTCTGTTTCAAAATGGTATTTTATATATTATTGAAAGTCATGAGTCTACTACCGCTTCCAACATTATTTTAGTTATTGTGAAAGGAGAAGAAATGGCGCGGCTGTCTTACAACAACATAATATATTATTATAAGACGGCTGCGCTTCTTATGTACATACATTCGTGGTCTTCGCGCTATTTCTATTCGACGCGGTCGTCTATACGTCTATACGTGAAGCAAAAAGTTTGTACCTCTTTTTACGGAAATTGCGCGGATGGAGAAGTATGATATTTGCACACTTACCGTCTTATTAATAAACATGGAGTAAACCTAGATCAACTTTACTCCTAGTATTATCTCAGTAGCAACCAATATCAGTATTAATAAACGTGGAGTAAACAAGGAGTAGACTAATTCGACGTTAGTCTCAGAGTAAAAGTTACTCCAAGCTGCGGGACAGTTTTACGACGGATTAAGCATAGAGTAAGCGCTGTCTATTTACAATTTGACAAATAAACTGACATTAATATAATAAAATAACATAGGAAATAAGGTTTTATACCTCCTCATATTAAAGTTTTAGCAGCCATAAGAATACGGGTCCGTGAAGAAGTAAGTGAAATAATGATCATCTTTCAGTATTCATCCATTTCTTAATAAATTCAGTATTATACAAACATTTTACTTAACAGGTTCTAGACGATGCAGGAGATCTTAGTGGAATGAGTCAGTCAACAATATCTGTTATATGCAAACAAGTTGCCTTTGGCACTAGTACAAAAGAGAGCTCAAATTCATACAAATGCCACATAGATAAGCATGTTGTTGAAGACTTTCTTGCGCCCTTCTCTCTCTCTCTTCTGTCCATAGGCGATGGTAACCGCTCTCCATCAAGTGGGCCGTCTGCCTGTCTGCTGACCTCCTGCAATAAAACAAAAAAAAAGCGACATGTTTGCTAAGCGGTGTGGTAACATAGATTACTTAAGAAAATACTACAATAGTGTGACTAAATAAAATATAATTTTAAAATTAATATCTTATATATTTTATTCATTGCATTTATCATCTAAGAGCACGTTCTTGTCGGTGGAGCCTCTTCCAATCTTCTCTATTATGGGCCAGTTGTTTTACTTCTATGTAAGACACGACACCCACTTTTTCTTTTATTTGATCCATAAATGCTCGCCTTGGTCTTCCCTTCCCCGCTCCTTGCTTCCACTTTGCCTTCGATATATTTTATATATATACTTTTTTATTTTAATTATGCGAAACCCACACGTTACACAATTTTTTTTTCTTATCCATCCTAAGTAATTGACTTATCCTTTCCTCCTCATCCCAATTGATGGAGTGGTTACGTCTTTGACTCATGTTTTAGTGGTTTATGCGTGATACTAACTTTGTAAATGAAAGAAAAACTAGGCACTACGAAAAAAATTCAAATAAATTTTAGGTAACGTTTGTGTCGGAAATTAGGAATCATTTATCAATTAGACACTATAAATGTCAATTGTCAACATAACTTGTCATTACCCCTCACCAAATCGGTCTTTTTACTTTTAAATGATACGTGTTGCCATAATTTATTCACTAATCTATGGTTTAAGGAAGGTATTGTTACTCCGAGGATACTCCTTGTTTATTAATAACACTCTTACAACGAAGTTAATGCTTAGTTACTCCAATAGTAACTAGTCCGGCGTAAAGGCGGTTACTCCTAGGATTAAGACGTTTTTTTATTAATAAGGCTGTTATAGTTTATATAGAGAACCAGTGACTATTTTTTTTAAATTATGCAGATAAATACATTAAATAAATAAATAAAGTTACACACACTACCATTTATTTGACACACACACGCGCATATATATCTTTTGTTTATTGTTGCCCTGGCGAAAGCTGTGATTATACAAGCATAGTCTTTGACATTAATTATTATGGTCGAATTTCGACCATGGGCGACCACTAGTAAGTCTTATTTAAGAAACGTTGCTTTACTAAAAAAAATATTTATTTACCGGAGGCTCTTGAATGGTGTAATGTCTTTCAGTTATCATCAGATATATTATCTACATGTTTATGTGTTTGTTGTAAATTATAGTCTAAGATCCGACCCTACATCGAGCTGATAATAGAATAAAACTTATTTTATAATAAATTTGACAAAAATCCTGGTCAATATATTTTTAATTATTATTATAAATAAATAATTGGTCATTTCGAGTATTTTTTTTTACAAAGTTCGTCATTAAGCTTGGAGGTGTTGCGTGACCAAAAGGCTGGCTTGTATGTGACAGCGCATTAGTGGTAATGCGGCCAGCATTCGGAGAACGCTGATATCCCTGCTGATAGCGATTACGAGACAGTTATTTACTTATAGATTTCTGTTGTTGTAGGTTTAGTATTATTTGTAAACATTTCTTGGTGATTTTAATATAATAATAATTGAAAAGAAGATTCTTATCGCGCGTTGCGAAAGGGGGCTAGACGGAAAAAATTAAGACCAAAAGTTGTAACGACACTTTTTGCTATAGTTGTAAGCCGTGCGGCGTGCGCGTGTGTCTGACTGTCTCTCTCTCTCTCTCTCTCTCATTGTTACTAAAATTGAGCCTACTGATTAAGTTTATATTTTATAACTTTTAAAAAATATTACAATTCCTTCACTAATCAATCGAAAGGAACTTCGTTCCATCCGCGTGTCCATTGACATCTCTCAAGTTTTTTTAGTCTTTACTCTTTACACTGATCTTTAGAAAACATTAATGAACATGAGATACCTTGTATCCGAAACATGTTTAATGCCCATTGTTACCAACCACGCCTAAAAGATAAAAACTAAGCAGATTTAGGTGATGCTTGGAGACTATTGTTTTACTATCATTTAGGGTACACCTAAGTGGGTAGGTAGTGCTTGCAGAATACACAAAGGAAGTTGACTCGGAGGAAGTTCCAGGGAAAGTTCAAATAATTAATATTCGTAAGAAAACAAACCTGATAAACTTTGAAAATTCTCAAAAACGTATTTTGTAAATCAAATCACAATATAATTTGAATTTTTTCCATCACAAATGAATAAAACATGAACAAACAACTCTAAACATGATATTCAAATGAATTTCAGTCCGATTCTAATTTGAGGGTATTTCATAAAAATATCGCATTTGAAAGTCGTCTTGTAAGCTTCAAAGACAAACAAAACCGTCGTTAATAAGCAGGACACGATTCCCCTTCGAGGACATAGCGTGAAGAGCTCTCCAGGTCGCAGACTACCATAAAATACAGGGGGCGACGTTCACAAATCAAAGTTGCACCTTACTTGCGAACAATACGGCATAAATTGTGGTAGGAACTTTTGTCGCTCCCTGTTTACGTACAGATTGCAACTTTGTTCAAATTCATTGTAAGTTATCTGTTTGGTATTTGCTCGCAGGAGGCGACAGCTTTTATTGCTGACTGTTTGTCTGTACGCGTGTAACTTGTGATAACGACGCGGTGTCTTTGTAACGTTGTTGTGTATATGTAATTTGTTTTAATGTTTCATCAAACATTCATGTGAGCTTCAGGAATTGATGTTCCAGTTTTGCCTCTGAGAGTATCTTTTACTTTTATCATTTTAAATTCGCACGGATGTTAGTTTTTACAATATGCCGTGGCATTTCATTAGCTTATGGACTCTTATGTCAAACTCTTGGTTTCAAATAACATAAGTAGAAATTCTAGTGACGAAAATCGCATGTGCATATGTGCAATGTGATACATTACATATATACTTAATGTGCATAAAGTTCGGAATTATCACGTGCTGCCGGTAAAGAAAAACCTAGTGCTGATCTGTAAATCGAGATAACCGGTGAGTCAAACCCATTATAGATCACCGCGCTTAAAACCGTTAAAACGTAGTTTTATAATGCCAATAAGGTTTAGTAATAAATGAGCAATTAATGACAAAAGAAATAATAACACATAGATCACTAAGAGTACTTTTTTTTTAAGAAAAATTCATCTACAGTATAGAAATACTCCTTGATCAGCCACTTTCTCAAGACAAGTGAATTTACTTGCACGGTATTATTATTGTTGACATTTTTGAATGCAGATTGGGCCGTAAGTAAGTTCTGTCAAATTATAATCACTAGTGGTCGACCGGGTTCAATATTCGACCATAATAATTAATTTGAATTATAAGTTTGAACATTATTAAGGTTCTGTTGTCAAAGACTACACTTCTATAATCACAGATTTCGCCAAGGGTACACTGTTCATTTGACTTTAACAAAAGAGTATATATGCGAGTGTGTGTCAAATACATGGTAGTCTGTGTAATGCTTTTTTAATCGATTTAATGTATTTTTTATGCATAATTTAAAAAAAATCTTTCTGCACTCCTTCTCTATATAAACTATAAGTGTGCGAAATTCGATACTCCTCCGTCCGCGCAATTTTCGTCAAAAGGGGTATAAAGTATTTTGTTGACGTATAGCCTCTTAATGGCAAGACCATTGAAAGTGAACGCACTTCCATATGGCGTTGCGCCATAAAAGAATCGTCACAAATATCCGTTTCACGTATCGATTGCGTTAGCAGAGGCTCCGTACATTGGCGCGTGGTTTTGGCAGGTTCGATTCCCGGGCGGGGTGATGGGGACAGCGCGGTGGCCATCCGCCGCCGCGCCGGTGCCCAGATTTATGGCTTGACACACGCACCGATGGCTCGGCTTAGTTGGGTGGCCAGGCCGCATTTATATTATATTCGACTCCATTTAAGAGCTTATATGCATAAGCAATTAAGGTTTTACATCTTTTTCAATTCATTTTGATGTTACAAACAGACTTTTCAAATTTATCCATTAATATACATACATAACTTCACGCCAGGTCCCTTGCGGGGTAGGCACGAACAACAGAGCGCCACACAGGCCCATTCTTACACACCTCACTTGCTTCTTTGACATTCATAGCTCTTGTCATGCACGCTCGTCTGTTCTTTAGGCTCCTAACATCACCTTCTGCTAATACATGATCAATTTGATCATGGAAGGTGTATCGTGGCCTTCCGCGAATATAAATAAATAATATAGATAGAGAAAAAACATGCATAACTTCAAAACTGAATCAGTTTCTTAAAAAACATCAGCTCTCTCTATATATTTGATAGACATTTGATTTTGTATGTATTAATGTGTTGTTAATAAAATAATAATAGTAGACAATAGTCGCTATAGTAATTATTTTATGTTTTTAAAATATTCTTTTTGAGTTATTATTATGACATTATTTGTAGGACATTTAGTTATATTTATTATTGTAAATTTTATGCCTAACTAGCTAAACATGATGAACCATTGCTTCTATACCATCATGCATACTCTGATACGTAAATACTCATGTTTTAGAAATAAATATATTTTGACATTGACTACATTCCTGACTACCCTAGTTAGGAATGTAATCGGTGCATAGTTTAGTACTAGTAGTTTAGTCAATGAAAGTATAAAATAGACTAACACTTTCATCATTGCTTTGCTCGGCCTCTTTTGCCACTTTCGCACAATCTCTTCCCTTTCGTAGGTATTCCATATAAACTATAGATGTAAGAGGTGATATCATACAGAATATACACAATAAGAAGTACTAAGCAAATAAACAGTAAAAAAAACCTCCTATTTGCATCCTCCCCGTTTTAGTGCTTAGTCGCCATGATTCAATAGGTTTAGATTTGCGGGTTAAACACATTAACATTTCGAAAGTTGTTTTCATGTAAACATAATGTTACATTTAATAAAATTCAACGACTTTCCTGGCAACCCTTCAAATGTGTAACCGTGAGCAGTGCGCGCGATGACTAGACATTTTTCCGCTTTGAATAATGCGCCAATATTACAGAGTAAGGCGCGACTGCTCGCGGCTCACCTGCACAGCTGATGCCATGACATGTGATCCATCCCCAACAGCTATGGAATACTTTATATCCGTCTTAATCTAAAACACCTTGGATGCACACTATTGAAACACGATTAGAACATTTTGTGACTGTGGAGGGTAAAATACATATAAAAAGAAATGAAACGGCAGACAAATAAACATATCTCCCTTCCGTGTGTGTTATGTGTGACCCTTCGTTTACAACGTGTGTAAATATCACACTCGTTTTGCCACTGTTACTGCCACTGCTGCTGTCCGAGGCTCCGCTTGTTGATATTTGTACGGGAGCCAAAGGACAGCGCGAGCACGGTTACGTGCTTACATACTTCTCGCATGTTCACTTTGAGATAAACATCTATCCATAACCTTCGATTATAGTTAAAGGTTTTACCTTTTTATTCGGCATCGAGTAAACAAAGTGTTTTTAAAGTGTAAAATGCGATTTTTATCCGGCAATAAACCTATATTTTATAAAACGTGTCCAAAAGCTGACCCTCGTCAGGAACTTATTCTTGGTTAACCTTAGCAAAAGGCCTCATACAAATCAAATATCCGTTTAACTTAGCATCTAAGGGGGAGCGTACAATGGGGTGTTCGATGGCTAAATTTGTTGGTGATGTTTGAATTTGGGAAATGTTTTATTGACCAGTAACATTCAACAACAAACAAGCTTCTCAATGATACTTTTTAAATACAGTACAACTTCTATGCTGGGTAAATACCTGTATTAAGCTAGACTATTTATATTGTTACGAGTTACGGGACCCGAATTAGAATGCTGTTGGAATTACTATATAATTTATTAAAACTATACAAACACGTATAACACAGTTAAAAATATAATTGAACACAACTAGTACAAACGTAATACACGATTCAATAACATGCGCAAAGTCCGGCACTATATGGATTATCGAATGTACACACGTCACGCTTGACTGTCCCTCTCTGCATTGGGGCGTCGCTATATAATGCACAATTACAATAAGTTTCTCGGCCGCGCAGAATTAATTTTTAAGAATTACACCTGGCTAATGACTACCATAAAAGATTACAATACACAATAGGATGTTTATCTAATTTCAAATTTTAAGCACAAAGTAAACAAAATAAGACGGTTATAAAAGCGCTTCAATGTTATTAGCTCAAACGACGCTGGCGGGTAATAAATGTGCTTTGTTTGCAGGTGGCCCAAATTGTAACAATATTAATTTTGGGAAATTTAAGTTTTCATTTAAAGTGGTTTTTAACTTGAAACATGACATTTTCTCTTTTCTGTTGCACTCTAAAAGTTAATTCAATAAATAGAGAAAATCTGTATTTATTTCCATAGGATTATTCCGTCTGTTGTCCAAAATACAAATTATTTTAAAACGAGGGTAGTTTGATTTATGTAGATTAATAAAACACTAATCAAATAAAAACGTCCTTATATTCGTTAAAACTTAGATTTGATTCATAATAGTACTTCCAAAAAAGGGTTTGATGAGTACTAAAAGTCCCTAATGTCCTCTTACCCTTAATAAGGAAAAGCGTCAATGAAACGTAGCACATTCACTACGCTACAGGAAAAGTCAAGTTGAGACAATGATACACCTTAACTACGGTCAAGAGCAGGATAGAAGATGGGGTTGGTTTCGCTCTCGTTGGGCGGGCGGAATTGCCGCCTCAGTACGAATCCGCCGCCCGCGGTGTCCGCACGCGATTACAAGTGACGCGATTACACCTGCAACCTGTAATCCGCGGACTTCGATTACAAGTGTAACACAACACTTTATATATGTGCCGGCGTCGTTATGTGTTGTTGGTTTGTTTGTCGCTGTTGTAACTTGTGAAAGGATTTTGATATCTGACGAATAGTTTTTGGTACGTAAATTTAAAGAATCATAACAACGGGTCTATTATTGTTTATTGTTGCTTCAATTGCATTATCGATGTATCCACACACGTGGAATGATTTTAAAAAAAAAGTTTTTATTCAATATCATAAAGAGTTTATCATAGCAACCCAATTTGAAAAAGTGGTTAAAATTAGAAAAGTGAAAACTCTTTATCTTAGTTTAAATTCCATTTGCGATGTATTAAGTTATTTTTTTTAAATACTAGTTCTGTTTTAAACTTAAACATTATTTTCAAAGTATTTAACTTATTGGGATGGACATTATGTTTATCACAATCAGTTGTAAAAACCATTTACTAATAATTAAAAGCGAAGGTCTGTTTTACTTTTGCATTTTTAAGTACATACATAGTTTACTAGAAACACAGTCAACTTTAAAATCGTTTGGAAATTTTCCAGTTAAGTGATAAGTTGCCGGTTAAGTAGATGTCTATCCAAACCACGATAAGTACTTATTCCCAAGTTAATGAACTGTTTAATACGACTTTAGACTTAAATCAGTTAAATCGAGTATTTAATTGTGGGAATGTATTAAAATCAACTTTGTTTAAGAGACGTCGGTGGAAGGTGTCCTAAAACAACACGCGGTACACGCCGGAAGACGATTTCCTTTTATTTTCACTTGGTTTATAATATTGTTACGACCAACAAAGACCATTTCACACCTGCAGTTTATTACCTTTTCGGCATTTGGACTTCTTTTGTTTACTTTATGTTTAAAAATAATAATTTGAAAAACAGCCTATTGTGTATTGTAATATTTTATGGTAGTCATTAGCTAGGTGTGATACTTGGAAATTATTGTGGCGCGGTCGAGTACTGTGACGAGACATATTGTATTTGTGCAGTATTAAACAATGCCTTAACGGAGGGATGAGTCAGTCTAGTGTTGGTCACGAGCGCGACAAGACATTCGATAAGCTATATATTGACGGACTTTGCGCTTGTTATTGAATCGTGCATTACGGTTGTACTAATAAATTCTATAGTAATTCCAACGGCATTCTAATTCGAGTCCCGTAACTCGAAACCATATAGGTAAACACGTGGCTGTCAAATGTAAAATATGCGCCAAAAGCAACGCTCTCGCAATTCTGAACATGAAATGTAACGATAGCCCCGCGTTTCATTTATCTCTGTCGAATGAGAGCAGCTGAGCACAATCTCCTTTTATTGTGTCACATTCCGCACAATACAGCATCCCCGGATTCCTCTTATTGACTGCTTTACATTTCTCTGCGACGTCTATCCGTGGCGGCTGACAAGGGAACATAATAATATGATATTACCCGACTGTGACGGCCTCGAGTGCTCTTGTGAGCCACGTGTACGCGGGGTGGTGATACGAAATATCACTAACTACCTCTGAAACACTGAAAACAAAACTGCATGTTCGTGACATAATGACGATTTTAATAATAATAGAGGATTTTAATTTTTAATAAAAACAGATGAAAAAACAAAAGAATATCTATGTTATTAAGTTGAACATTTAGTATATATGGGCTACGTTCCATTAAGGACTCACAAGGACCACGTTGATGACCGCGCTTTTTCCCGTTCCACTTGCTTGCTGGCGTTACAATCGTCAACCCAACTGGATCGGTTATTTCACCCACTTCCTGACATGTCGTTGTGAGCTTTGTATGATCGAAAACCATGAAGTCACTAGTGACGTTTTCGGCACGACCACAACGACCGCGGTCGCCTTGTGGAACGGCTAGGTGAGCATTTTGGGCATTGTGAGCTACTAATGGAACGCGCTGTCGGTGGCAGTACTATGCCGCACCAAATTAATAAAAACTGTTTGTTGGAGATAGCAACAACCTCTATATATAGTAGATAGGTTTAGGAGAGTAAATGTTTCACTTACTTCATCGGGGACTTGATTTACATATAAGAAAAGATTGACAATATTTTTATTGGCTGCAGCGGGCAAATGAGCCGAATGTACACCTGATGGAAAGTGGTTACGGCGGGTGAAGATGTTTACAACATCAAGAGCACGTTCCCGGCTTTCCATTTAGAAAGGGATAGAAGGGATGAGAGCATGGGGAGAAGAGGAGGGATAGAGGTGGACTGCCGTAAACCTCACTCATCGTGTGAAACTAGAGGCTAGCAATAATTTCACATTACTAATCTTTGGGAGGCAGTCCTAAGACTTGTATTCTAGATAATCATACCAGTATGTGTGTATCATGTCAGAGTAAAATAACTTAAGATCATTATCACATGATCATTACCATGATAATGCTATATACCGGCTGCGTTCATCATGCATCGAAAGTAAGCTAGATATATGCTTTACCTTTTTTCTGCACCATTTATACTATCTTTGGCATCTTGCGTTTACTTCTCTTTTAAAACAAAGTGTAGAACTTCCTAAACTCGCCACTTACAGTGACCAATCTTAATCATGTAAACCCTATTTGTTTAACCGACTTCAAAAACGAGGCATTCAATTAAGATTAAGATTGTGAACTGGAGATGCCGTCAAGTCAATTGTTGCCCGATTTTGAATTTTTTTATGCAATTTATCAAAGTTAATGTATATTATAAATGCACGTAAAACGCTCGTTTATACTCGTCAAACTGTGACTATCTCCTAAGACATGAAGCCTCCAGCCATAGATTATTGAAGCGACTTGATCTTTGATATGTGCCCGATCGGCACAATCCACCAGCCCAACCCTCGCCGGGGGTTCAACCACCTCTATTATCTTATTATTTATTGTCTCCTTTTCACCCTCGAAATCCTATTTAAGGAGCACCTTTGAGTTGTTTCGATTTTTATGGACCACTGTCAAGGAAGATTAAGGAAGGGGTGAAGTTTGCAAGAAGTCCATTAGTGCCCTATCTCTTGACGCCAAGCCCTGACTCGGTTCACATCGGATTTAATTATTGAACCATTAAAGAAGAGTTGAAAATATTCATTGGTTCATTTTAAACAGGACGTTATTTGTCTGGAGAAGAAGTTAAGTTACGTAGTTTTCACATGATGCTCTAACAGACAGACGATAATTTTTATTATCAGCTCCTAGGTACGACTGGAGTTTACCCCTACATTAAAAAAAACATGCATACGTTCGCGGTGACAGCGGCCGAATGCGGCCGAATAATGGCGGTTACAAGTAAAAGAGAAAATAACAGACAGACAGATAACTATTTATCCAGTTGGAAAGACGTATACAAATATATTAATTAAAAACATATAAGTAATATAACAGCGCCTGACATAAGTATAGTAATTTTGTTAAAATCATCTGGGGAAACGAGCTTAATGTGAAGAGGTGACCATTAAATATGCCATATAGACGGCATACTTAAATTACTTTAATTAACATAAACGACTTTTGAATTAAATTGTATTATTTGTTTCCTCATAAAATTTGCGTACCGAGGGCCTTTTACGAAAATAATTCTTGCGGAGTGAACGCTACAAATTCTAAAAGTTACATTTTTGCATTTTGCTGGTTCTAATCAGCCCCTGATGTATTTTCTCTATTTTGAATTCATTATAGTGAAATGATAAGTTTGTTCTATAATAAAAATGCCAACTTGGCACTCTCGACAAATGTATCATGGTGTAGATAGATATATTGTTTGTAATTCAGAATTAAGCTTTCTCCAAACAAGCAAATCTTCATACTACAAAATCCTTGAATTCTTTAACTATTTTAATTCATGGTGCAAAACAGGAGACACTTTAGATGTCACATGAAAGTTTTAGGTTCAATTGTAAGAGGTCACCTCCGGAGATGGCGACAAAAATGCAAACAAAACTAGGAATAATTCTTGTAAATGGCAGATCGTAAGGCTGCTCTCTTATTCGGCGGGTGTGCCGTGAGGAGTCAAGGCCGAAACGCCTGCCTCGTTTGCATGAAGCCTACAATTTAATTAAATTGCTTGACTTGTTTGTTCAGTTATTTTTAAGACTGTAATTGGACAAAAGTAGTATTTCTTTTCTTGCATCTCCTCCCAATTATTTGGGGTTGGCACGATATGTGTTTTTTCTGGCATACGTCTTCTGTCACACCACAAATCATCATGTCATTTTTCAATTCATCTATTGTTGTCTTTCTTGGTCCATCTTAACATTTTTACCAATGAATCTTGGTTTTTTACCTCTCAAGATTTTAGTGAGAGGTGCAACTTTTAAAAAATCTCTTATGTACTCATTTCTGACCTTATCGATTATTGTAACACCACATATCCATCTCAACAATCTCATCTCAGCTGCGTGGAGCTGGTTTTGGTTCTTCACTTTAGTGGTTCATCATTCGAACCCCTATAACATGACCGGACGTACTACAGATTTATATATTTGACCTTTTCGTTTGAGTAGAATTAGTTAGTCGCATGTTACGCCGGTTGTCTCCATTTTAGCCGTGCTACATTTGTTCTGTTCCTTACAGGCTTCTTTCTCTATGTCACCATCACTTAGCAAAAGTGAACCAGGGTATTTGAAAGTAGTCTGTAACAAAGATATAGATTAGATTTTGGATTAATATCGCAATGACGTGTACGAAAAATATTATTTTCGCATGGCCGTAGAAAAAAGCAAAAGAAAATTATTGTCTACCTGTGCTGGATTGTAAATAGAATACTGTGGCGACTAGACGGTAGAACATTCTGGTAGCGTAAGTAGGTCTCAAGACTTTTAGAAAATGGTAGAAGATTCTGGAAGGAAAAGAAAAGGCAGTGTCCTAAGGAACTGTTTGATCTGGTGCTAACGCCTCACTTTTACAGCCGTACCGCTTGTCAGCGATATTCACCCCTATTTCCTTGAGCTTCCACGATTAACTACGCAACAGTTCCCTAGAACATTTTATCCGCGTGTAACAATGATCTGGAGGGAACTTCCCGCCACGGTTTTCCCTTTGCGCTACGACATGGGGTTCTTTAAGAAGCGCGCTATTAAATTTCTTATAAGTCGGCAACGTGTTGGCTACACTCCTGATGTTGCAAACGTCCATAGGCGACGGTAACCACTGTTTGCTGTTTCAGGCTATAAAAAAATCTTTGGTGTTACTAATATCTATTGATGACGCTAACCACTTTCCATGAGGTGAGTAGCCTGTAGGTAGTAGTAATAGCCCAGCAATAAAAAGTCCTGAAATGATTTTTGGAGTAGTTCCTTATTTAAGGCACATTGCAAGTTTGTGGTTGTATTTCTTTACTATTAAGTGTCTGATAATAACCAATACTTACATTAATATTAAAACTTTTATATCTAACCTATTTGAGGCACTTTTTAACACTTTACAAAAAGTCGCAGCCTTCTTGAACGATGTACGAGCACTTACAAAGATATACCTAAAATGTTAAAGGTCAGAATGAAACCATTACGTCGTATTTTTTAAGAAAATTAGGTTGTACGTGCTTTTAATGGCGAACAAATGGTATTCGATTAAATTAATAAATAAAATGTAGGTCAAAAGCATTATATTCATACGGGAAGGCCACAAAAGGGGTGGCGATGGGGGGTGGGGGGTAGAGGGTCAAGGGCAATCTGGCTCTGCCCTTCATCACTGGAAGGAGTCTCTTATTGTTTAACAATAACCTTAAATTAAAATCGTGCATGTATTTATTAATAAGTCAATAACTACAACTAATTAGGTTGTAATTAAAACTACTTTCTAATGGTTTTCAGTTTTAGTCGGTAAGTACTTTTTTGTATTGGTGTACAATATAGAAATATTGATTGGTTGATAAATAGACAGATAAGAGTACATTTTTACTTTAAGATAAAGAAGATCAAATCAGACGGTAGAAAATTATCGAACTATTGATATCTAATGTCACAAACCTCCAGCTTCCATTGGGCCTTTGTCACAATGTCTCTGGGAGGTCAAGGCCTCCCCCCTACCCCGCCCCCTCCGGTGCGCGGTTTAATAACAGTAAATGGGGGTTGACTGTTTGTTTATCGCGTTATTGCTATAGTTGAGTGGATTTGTGACTTCATTCGGTACAGTAGTTAGTTTTAATGACCACGGTTTCGACTCTCGTCGTCGCTTCTATAAAATAAATAGGTATAGATTTATCGTGTCGGATTATATTTTGTTAAAGGGGTAGATAGAGTCCATGAAGGGAATGTTAAATGGCCGAAAATATAATAGAACCGAACAGAAGAGAACGGAATGGCAATTTCTTCCAAAGAACCTTCTGGAGATAATATTGCATATCTAATAGTGGGTCGGTATTGAGTGCGCATAGTTAAATATATATAAATACTAGAGTTTACCCCGCGGCTGCGCCGCGGGTTAACCTCTAGTGCGTGTCTCTTGTTTA
The DNA here is from genome assembly GCA_012273795.1 of Dendrolimus punctatus. Classification (NCBI taxonomy): domain Eukaryota; kingdom Metazoa; phylum Arthropoda; class Insecta; order Lepidoptera; family Lasiocampidae; genus Dendrolimus; species Dendrolimus punctatus. Next base: position 2,501,647 of record CM022547.1, on the reverse strand, counting down.
AAGAGCAAGTGCTACAGGTTATATTATATTACATTTTTATGTATTTGCCCACGGAAGATTCACTTCATTTTATATCGCTCATTATACCATCCCCCGTCTATCTGTCAACAAAATAAATTACAAAACTTGACCAGAAAGCCAATATGGTCTAAATGATCAAAAGACGACAGTGACCGACATGGCTAAAATGATCAAAAAGGCCAAAATGACCAAATAGGCCAAAATGACCAAAAAGGCCAAAATGACTAAATAGGCCAAAATGACCAAATAGGCCAAAATGACCAAATAGGCCAAAATGACCAAAAAGGAAAAAATATCAAATAGGCCAAAATGACCTAAAAGGAAAAATTACCAAACAGGCCAAAATGACCAAAAAGGCCAAAATGACCAAATAGGCCAAAATAACCAAATCGGCCAAAATGACCAAATAGGCCAATATGACCAATAATGCCAAAATGACCAAAGGCCAAAATGATCAAAAAAGCCAAAATGACCAAATAGGCCAAAATGACCAAAAATGCCAAAATGACCAAATAGGCCAAAATGACCAAATAGGCCAAAATGACCAAATAGGCCAAAATGACCAAATAGGCCAAAATAATCAAAATGGTCAAAATGCCCAAATAGGCCAAAATGAAAATTATCCCTTGTCCATCCTCAGTATTTAATTTACATACGTGCCGAATTTAAGCCAAATCGGTCCAGTAGTTTTTCCGTAAAAGCATAACAAACAAACAGACAAATATCATTTTATCCCGGAAACTAAGTATCCTATGTTCATCCTCGGTATCGAAAATATATATATACTGAGTTTCAGCCAAATCGGTCCAGTAGTTTTTACGTGAAAACGGAACAGACAGACAGACAGACAGACAGAGTTACTTTCGCATTTATAATATTAATAGGGATATATGATTAAAATATTGCAGATGTCTATTTTTTATCATTGCCCACAGATGTCTGGGTACGAAACGAGATAAGAGCAATATGTAAACACTCACTGCCTGCGATGATGCCACAAAAGTGATTTAGGAATTATTTTCAGAAACGCGAGCGGCAGCGACAATCGTTGGATGTATATGTGCCATTAGAATTAATTTTCGACCCCTCGATGGCAACGAGTGATGTCCAAATATTTTGCACTGAGATAATTAAAAAGCCATTAGTTATGTTAACAGCCAACCGTTATCCGTCGTTTAGTCGCGTCGCTGCTGTTGATTTATCGCCATATTGGCGAGAGAAGTGTCCGACACCCGACAACTAATTGGCCGATTCGTCCGCCATCGTGTCCGACGATCATGTGTCGGACTTATTGGGGTGAAATTTATTTGAATAACTATACCTTGGCTAATAAATTCCAAATCTCGTGGCTTCACAAGGAATTTTATGAGAGACTAAAATCTGCACGCGACTTCGTTCGCGTGGAATAGTTGAAAATACTTCAATATTTTGAAACATTCTTCATTGGTGCTCCGCTCCTATTGGTCTTAGTGTGATGATATATAGCCTTCCTCGATAAATGGGCTATCTAACACTGAAGGAATTTTTTAAATCAGACCAGCAGTTTCTGAGATTAGCGCGTTCAAGCAAGCAAACAAATTCTTCATATTTATATATTAGTAATAAGATAAAAAACAACATCTTCCAGACTTTAAAACCATTAAGCAACTGCTAAATTTTGAAACTTTAATAAGTTCCTTTGGAAATAAATTTTGCGTATTCTGTTTAGAACAGTACAGGCAAATGCCTATAAAGACAGTTAATGCAAAAAATCTTATTTTTTGCACAGCTATGTTGTTTATTGGTTTTTTGGTAACGAATTTATAAATTAAAATGTATATTAAAAAAAATATTTTTTTAGTGAAAATTCGTTCGCGTTGTCATGACGAGCATAGCATTAGCGAAATACAACGGTGGCACTATAAAAAAGGCGACTGCAGCGCCACTTTTTTTTGGCTATTTTCGCCTATGTCACAGAAACGACGTGAGTAATCGGAATACAAAATATTCTAAGTATTTTGGAGTTTCATTTAAATGCGTTTAGTAGTTTTCATGTGACGTTCTGACAGAATACAGCAATTTCCTATGGATTGTGTTTTCCAAATATGCTGGTCTGAATTAACACAAATTTTCACATTTTTATGTGCATTGTATAAACTCGAACTAATTACAGATTTATTAGATTGTTACGTGCGAGCGGGGTACGCACTTAGGATTGGAAGGAAACACCAGGTTTTAACTAAACGCTTTTATTAACTCATATACCCGTACGTGATTCTTCTCCGCAGGGTTGCCCCTACACGAACAACTGACGATGAACTGTCCCGACGATAAGATGTCTCATTCACAATACCGTCGCCGATGTTGCGTAGACCACCTCCTGCTCATTTGGTGCTCACCTCCGAAGATACCGCGCGTAGCTCACTTTTGGATCTCCTCTTAAAATATGCTAAACTCCTTCTTCGTTGAACAACTCAACTTTTCACTAAATTCACCACTAATTTTGTGGAAGCGATAATTTCGATCTTCTTTTCGTTATTCTTTTATTTTCTATCTATCCCTTTCTAAACATCTCTGTCTTTTCCTTCCTGAACCTTCTACGCTTCTGTAAAAGTCTTGAGACCGGCTTGTGCTGCCAGAAAGTTCTACCCTTGATCGCCACAATATCATAGATTACAAATTAAGTGAATGCATCAAATGTAGTCAATACATAAATTGTAGAGTCATACAGAGGTATTACAACCTCGATTCTCACGCGGATGCCCTCATACATATTGCCACTAACTAGATTTAATCTCCAAGTTAATAAACAGAAACTAGAATGGGCGTAAACTCAATTCATATCCTTCGGAATACATTGAATGAACTAAATACGTTTTGTGTGTTTGTATGTGTGAATTTATGTCGGGGAGACCCACCCGAGAGTCGAACCCGCATCCCCTCCGAATTTATGTGTTCCGGAGGCGGCTTACCTTCGTCAGTGTCCATTTATACAGTCGAACATAATGTTGTACTTTACTAAAGTATTAACCACCGTCCGCCATCGTCCACCACCGTCGAGCACTGTCCGTTATTGTGGCAGAATTGAAACTATAAAAACGTAATATTTTCTTACGTTTTTGCGACTAGTGTACATATTAGTAAAACTACGTTTTAACGGTTTTAAGCGCGGTAATTTATTTCATTTTTGTTATTCCGACGTTTCAGCCATTTTTCAGTGGCCGTGATCACGGAAGACAAAGATGTTAAGTAATGAGTATTGTTAGAAATAACAGACTTCTCTCTATTTAACGATAACTCTCTATAACGCCTTAAGATGCACAGTCCCTTCAGTATCGTTATATAGAGTGTACACGGTGTTTCCAATAGATAGCTTCTCTGTACTCTTTGCCTCTCCACTTATTGTTTGAGGGGTTTTCACATAGGGGAGGCGGCAGACGCAATCCAGAGCCGACTCATACCTTCGCAGGCTGCAATTGGCGGTTTTCTAATTAAAACGGGAGATGTATGGTCTTGAGTCCAAACCAATTCATTATACCTATAGTACAACGTAATAATATCCAAGTATGTATGTCATACAGGAACAGAGACTAATTTAAATTAACCATGTAAAGACAAAATGTAACTAAAATATTATATATTCATTTATTTGATTTACTAATTAAATATTACACAAGTAAAAATAGTTTTATAAATAATCATTGTTATTTATTATTTAACAAAATTGGGTCGTTTTGGTCTTACGCCAAAAGGAAGGTTTGCACTGAAAGTCAGCGTTGTGTCGGGTATAATTCCGGCACAGCAATATGCTGAGTGGAATCCTGGTTTGCTGAAAATGCGACAAACAAATTCACAAAATATGCCCTGTGTATAATAATGTATACGGAATGTAATTACGTCGCTATTTCTTTAAATACAGTTTTTCCTTCTTTCTTTTCATTCTAAAAAAATATTTCCTAAGAAAAATATAATAGATAGTATTTAACTACGAAAATTTTGTCTTTTGTATTATACCTGGATGAATCTTTCAAGTGGGCTATCAGGGTTAAAACTTAACAACTAATCATTAGATTTTTCAAAAAGTAATAATCCCTGTCAGGAATCGAATTGGCTGATTATGGAAAAAATCAGATACTTTACTTACACTAAATCATAGTGTAACTTGTGAGGATCTATTTATCTGAAGGATCGTTAAACGACAAACTAAGCGAAAGGGTTAATTTTGGACAAAATGTTGTAATGTTTTCGTTTTTTTTGTCCGGATGGGGTTCGAACCCACGTATCTAATGAGAGAGCATTACTCACTAATCTAACAGGGGCATTTTAGCACTACTTAGTTATATAATTTGCATATTTTCGTTATTTATTGCTGAAAAAGCAACTTCTTCATTTAAGCTTTAGTATCATTTTTACTTTTTAAAGGTGGTTTTTAATAAGCTCTGTGTTTAAAGCCCTCTTGTAACTCTGTCGCGTCATTGTTTACTCAACTTCCAGTTACGACGAACCGGAAATTTAAGTTAATTAACCATCAAGTTATACAGTAAGTGAATCTAACCTTATTTACAAAGGGGAAAATTTTGAAATTAGTTATTTTCAAAATTCTGTTTAGGCTACAAACCCAATTTTTCACAAGGATATTAAATTCTCATTTTTGAAAGAAGTGGTCTTATGGTGTCTTATGTTCTCATTTGTGTTAAAAACATTTTTCGATTTTGCTATTTTCCTGCGAAATATATATTGTTCTTCGACGGCCGCTGTGGTGGTGTGCCCTTGCCGGCAAGCTAAGGCTTTGTCTTCTAAGTTATTAACTTTCACAAAGAAACCATGCCAGTGCGACTCAAGATCTATTACAGCGACAGATGGTCAAATATTCGCAGTCTCTAAAATTCATATTAAATCAGTCTCGGTCAAATCAAAATTGATTCTATATTGCGCCGAAATGGGTTTACAGACAACCAAAACCGTCAAAAGTTACGATTCTAAATTCAATTTAATGCCAATTTTAGGTACAGACTCAGAGCCCAGGCTCAGATTTATTCATGGTAGGTATATATTTTGCAAATATTAGCAGCGTTTATAAAAAGGTAAAAAGTTATTTTTCAAAAGCTGCCTCTCAACGCAATTAACATAATGTCCCTTTGTTGTAAACCACTGGTAGTGGGGCTGAAAGAAAGGCTGTTTTGAGTAACAATACCTTAAGGACACTTGTACCGAGATGCATGACCACTAATCGTATTGCCATTTTAAAACAATTCAAAGACTTTTTTGAATGCGAACCACTCACACGAATAAAATTATAGAAAGAGCCTATTAAATGAAGCGAAGCATTGTTTACAAACTTGTGTGCGTAAACTTATGTAAATACGCGTGCTTTGCGCCTGTGTAGGTAATAGTAATATATCCACTGTGTTGGAACTTAACCGATTCTGCTCTGCTAGGAGAGAAGCCTCCAACACTGCAATCATAGAGCAGTCCGCCTTACACCGTCTAGCGACGCTTACGCACGTAATAAACCATACATCGTTCACCTTTGTTGCGTATAATACCTGTACTGTGGTCGAAATAAAGATTAAATAATCATAACAATCCACTGGTAACTACAAAAATCCCATACCACCAGGGACGAGCCTAGACACATTGGAAACTACTCCACCGTTATCCTAACTGATTCGATTATTTAATACGCGATGGGCCTCCTTTTCCAAAATCAGTTTTTTTTACCAGGTAACATATATTGAGAGCTGCGGGCTCCGTCTACCTGTTTTGTTTGTCTGAGGCTAACAACTGAAAGTACGCTTTTAAGAGGACTTAAAAGAACAAAATCTTACACTTCCGTAGTGATCGTGATTTGTCACTTGAATCCTTGCAAAGTTGTCGTGTCGTGTTTCAGTAGCAACTAGGATGTATATGTGTCTATATGCTTCTCCATAATGTTGCAGTGACATCACGAACACAATACGAGTAAAGGGTGGCCGCCATACATGGAACTAAGGGTTGACTTCTTTCTGTACAGGATCGTGTAGGATTTTTTAATCAAAGAAAAATCATAACGGTGCTAGGGCTATTGCCTGCGGATTCGCCCGCGTTTATCTAAACACATTGGGGGGCCGGCCTTTGGAAGTTCTACACGCCTTCAGGTAACCTCCTCGGTCCGGAATTAACAAGCATATGCGTACCCCAGGGTTTAAAATACCCGTAACGCTATCTAGCGAATGTGGAATTAACTATGAGAGCAACACATTAAAATTTCTTTGTCACTATCGTTGCCATGACGAAGTATTTGTTGAATTTTCCGCTGTATTCGTCTATCCGTAGGGAACAGTGCTTTTTCTCGATGAAAGGCACTCTCCTATACCCCTGACGTGTATGCAAAATGCTGTGACGATTCGTTGCGTAGTTCGAGCGTGAAAGCGTAATATACAAAGTTTCCGTTCGCCTTTATAATATTAAAGTTACGGCACCATGATATACCTAAATATGGCTGTCCTAAGGGCCACGTACATTATTTATGGGTTTTACATAAGAAACCAACACTTTAAGAGTTTAAGTGTTCGTGTCAACCGAACACAGGAGAGTTGCATACAGTACGCACTCTCATTTTAGAAGACATTACCATTTTATGGCATTTATCAATCACTAGTGGTCGCCTGTGGTCAAAATTCGACCATAATAATTAATTTGAATTATAAATATGAACATTATTAAGCTTCTGTTGTCAAAGACAATACTTCTATAGTCACAGATGTCGCCAAGGATACACTATTAATTTGACTTTAATAATAAACAAAAGAGTGTATATGTGTGTGTCAAATACATGGTAGTGTGTGTAATGTTTTTTATTGATGTAATGTGTTTCTTATGTATAATTAAAAACAAATTGCATTCTGTATTCCTTCTTTATAAACTACTAGCTTCTGCTCGGGACGCGCTCGCCTCCGCGTGGAATAGTTAAAAAAATCCTCCCGATTTTAAAACATTCTTCTTTATTCTTTATTGTACACAAAAAGTTACATACACAATAATAAAAAAGTGGTGACGTACAAAGGCGAGCTTAACCCTAAAAGAGTTTTCTTCCAGCAAACCTGTGAGTCTAGCGAGAAGGGGAGAAGCAGAAGGCAGGGTTGTGTACGCGAAAGATATTTTACGTCGTATAATATAAATAAATTAACAAAAATTAATTATATAAAAGATATTCATAAGATATATACGTACATACATCATGTAAAATATAGACATATACGGATAATTTTACATAGATAGTGTTCTTTGACTTTTTTTTTGAAACTGCTCTCCGATGAGCTATCTCGGATCATATGTGGCAGGGCGTTCTATAATCTAACTGCGTGGACGGAGAAAGAACCACTATAACATGCCGAATAGTGTGTGGGAGCTTTGAGAAGAAGGGATTTAGAAGTTCTACAATGCTTCTTCATTGGTGCTCCGCTCCTATTGGTCTTAGTGTGATGATATATAGCCTTCCTCGATAAATGGGCTATCTAACACGTAGATAATTTTTAAATCAGACCAGTAGTTCCTGAGATTAGCGCGTTCAAGCAAAAAATTTCATACTCTTTCGTGCGCGCAATTTTCTTAATAGGGTGTACAAAGTTTTTGCTTCACGTATTAATATATAGATTGTTCATGTATCATCATATTCATATGTTTATCATCGTCATGACTATCATTTACCACCATTTATCACCATTTGTACGGGTGTCCCGCCGTTGTCCGTACGCCAATATATCGCGTAAGATTGCCGTAATACTGTATATTAGTTTGAGAGAATTAATTACCTTGTATTAACAAGAAATTCAAGACCAATAGCAAAACATATTCCCAGTATAGGATAATAGTTGGAATGTAAATCTCAACAACTAAAACTAAACTACTATTAGCAGCTAATGATAACAGTTTCAAAGTAATCGTTAACCATATCTCCACGAATTGCGAAGGTTTAATATCTGTTCAATTATTAAGCTGGGTGCTCATTAGCGAGGAATCTAATTATTCAGTATCATTGCTATCTTCATCAATTTTAGTTACGGAGTGTAACTTGCTATATTAGTTAGTTAACAGTCAACCAATTTGCCGATGAGATAATTGACTTTTTATTAAACTTCTTACCCTTTCAAGTTACTAAATACACGAAGGAGCGAACAAACAACTCAACTGAGTGAGATATTTATTATAGTGTAGGATTTACACACTAGCCGCCAGCAGACTTTTCAATTATTATCCCTATCGACGCAACGAAATAGGGTATTATTTCGTAATCATATTAAATACAATTTTTTTAACAATAAAATTCTAACATTAGGAATCGTGCACTATCATCGTAATTATAACACCTTTTCCCTGTGCAGATTTCATCATCATATATATAAATAAGATTTTTTAAATTTCTGTAAGACAGACAAAATGTTGGCCCCAAAGTTGCCGCCTTAGGCTCCAGACTGCTGAGACTGATGCTAAATTCGTCATTGACTTATTTATAAACTTTCAAAACGTCGCTGCTTCAGTGATTTCGATGAAAATACCTATTTATTACGTCATACGTACTTAATTACATAGTACGAGTGTAAGAAGTCAAGTAGCGTATTAATTATTCTTTGCAATAATAATTTTAATTCCTTATAGTCACCAGACAAGCAAACGTAAGCACGAGTTCACGCCACCGATATATGGTGGAAATACGAACAAAGTGGACGTAATGCTATGCTTCCACTTTTAACGTATGTACCGCTAAAGAGTAGAACTCTTTACCGTCGTCTGTTTTTCCTGAAAAATTCAATCGTGGACGGGTGTCTTCTGGGTAAGCGTGCTCCACCTTAGACTGAATTTCCACCTGACATCAGGCGCAATGTCAGTTAAACGCGAACCTGTTCTATATGATAAAAATGTTATTTTATCATCTGTTACTTTATATGGAGAAATATTATAATTCATTGTAACATTGTGTCCGTGTCCTGTTGTAAATGTAGCCCTTACAATTCGTCTCTAGTGGGCACCCAGTCTTATTTGTTGGTAAGCCTTTGCTAATAAATACGGGAACACGGGACGAAGTTGGGATGGATAGATCCCGAGGGATTATATCATATATTACGTAATATTACGAGTGTGTCAATAAGCCCCAAACAATACTTCGAGGTGTGGGGGATACAATTCGCTATAGTATAGAATTAATCCCTGTTACAAATAACTTCAAATGTACCTGTGAAATATGTGATGAGGTTCTTTACAGACATAAAGCTGGTTTTATTTAAACTACGGGTTTCACGCGCCTCCGCTTGCACCAAATTTGATTTCATATCTCACCGAAATTATCGTGTCTTTATATCTAAGAAGACTAATTGGAAAAAACAACAAAATAGACAAAAGAAACTTCAAAATAATTTTATTTTACAAACACTATTGCAGACCACGAGCCGTAAAAATGGCCCGGAATTTTCGAGGGCTTACTTGGGGCCATGGGGAGACCAACACGTAGAAGACCCTTGATAAATTAATGTAAATGTGGCGTAACACTGACCGGTGATTATCGTTGTCTACAGAATATAATAATGCATCAAAGGACAAGCCCCAGTCAGTGTAAGACTATTGTGGCAAATGCTAGTGGTACTAGGGGTCTGGGAATATAGGGACTATGGCGTCTGCCCGTCACGATGTTCTGGAAACATGATTATTATTACTATTTATATATATTAATATATGCATATTTTTGTCCTATTTCTATGTCTATTGTACTTGCCATTTAAAAATGTTATATATCTACTTTTCTTATTCTATTTATATTGTAAAACCCACATGTTAGATACACATTTTTTCCAAACCATCCTAAGGTTGTCTGGAAGAAATTGCTTTTAGTGATAAGACCGCCCATTGTTTCTGTACTTGAATTGTTTATTAATGTCATGCAATAAGTATATTCTATTCTAGGTCTTCATATCAATTCCCCTTTCAAACCATATCTTGACGTGGGTTTTTTTGAAAAAATTCAGTTCGCATTGTAGGTTTTAATATTTTGGACTCCACTATCTCTAAGCATGAAAGTTTGCATATTGAATGAAAATTACTGTTATTCTCTAAGAACAGCGCTCTTACAAAATAAATGTGTATTTGTTTCTCCATGTTATGTTAAATCTGATGGCAAAACGCTAAGCGAAGTGCAACTGCGTCTCGTCCCTTGCTTTTCCGGCAACCCAGCTGTCTTTGTTAGGGTTGTAACACACCAAAGTGTTAATTATAATATTAATTAAATAGACCTTAAAAATATTGCATGAAAACAAGGCGATTTTTGCCTAATCGTTGTCTTCATTCTGTTTCATTCTCATAAGTTTTTGTTCAATATCTCGCGAAATTTTCAAGATAATATTCAGACTTAAAATCAAGACTAATCGGTTTACGTAGTTCAGTGGTTGGTGGTCTTTGTCCGCCTTATTAAACTGCATCATATTTTTAAAGATGCCTACAAACTTACTCTAACGAATAAGACTGTAACTAACTATTCATTCAATTGTAAAATTTGTTGATGAAAATTTTAATTGTAACGCTTTAAGTATTGCCATTCAACGTCTTGAGGATGGTCCTCACTGGCCGCGGTTTAATACAATATTGTCTAGTTTAACTATATTTATTATATATAGTAAGTACACTATAGTTCATCCCGCGGATGCGCCGTGGGTCAAACTTTAGGGTGTAACTCTTCTGTAAAGAACAGCAGTTAATATAGGTTGCATTGTGTTATATTTTTATATAGGTGCTATTTGCCCCGGAAGATTTACTTCATTTTATAACGCAAACTATCCCATCTCCTGGGATAAAAGTATCGGGATATATGTACATTTTCGGTATTCAGACAGACTACCGAATATTATTATTATTAGTATTGGTCTCTCATACAAACTTTTATCCCTTAATTCAACCCGTTCTAGTTTTATTTATATATCCTCGTCTATCTCTCTGTAGTCTACATAAACGAACAAAAGTACAAAAATTACCAAAACTAGCGTAATTACCATAACCAACAAATCAAACACAACTACCAATCGATACTACCGAAACAACTATTACAATAAAGAGTCATTTAACTTTAGTTTATAGGAAACTTCAAAACAATAAAACTCTTCGAAATATAAAAAAACACAAAAGATCCAAAATAAGTCGGGACAGCCCTACTCCAGTCTTCCCCAATGCAGCGGCGCGCAGGGGTGGCCAGTTTATGTTCCCCGCCGTCCTTTATTCCGGTCCCCGTGTAAATATGAAAGTAATGTCGCCAATTGTTTGTGATATCTGCCACGGTGGGGGAATCTTGAGTTATTTCTTACAAAAAAATGAGATAATTTTTCACGTGAAATAATAAAAAGGACAATGGTTTATGTTATCTGAAGATGTAATAGAGGGACAGTCGAGGGGTATTTTATTCAGCTTTTTACATATTCTGCAGCCAAATATTCCAGATTTGTTCTTTCATAAATTTTTATTTCTTCTTTTTTGAACATTTGGTTTTTAAACGAAATCTTTGTCTAGTTAAAGAATTTGAAAAGGAGAAAAAAATCAAGTGTTCCAATTGGGACAACTGCAGATTTCAATAATGCTTTTTTTTATTGCAGGAGGTCAGCAGATAGGCAGACGGCCCACTTGATGGAAAGCGGTTACCATCGCCTATGGACATTTGCAACACCAAAGGTGCTACAAATGCGCTGCTGCTCTCTTAAGGAAGACGGAAACCTGGTCACTAATGTCGGAACACAAATCGAGGTTGTTATGGCGACATACTTTAGACCAGGACCACCTGACAGTGGGTTGTTTTGTCGCCTCTTACGACAGGCCGCCCGGCCGCAGGAAATTGTATTCTTTCTCCGTTCCTGAACGGGTTAAAAGTTAACGGATTAAATTAATAGTTAGAGCAATCAGAATTAAATTAAACTACACATTTGTCAACTGGTCAACATTTTTTTTAACTCCTGATAAAAGACTTCTTTCTGGTAACTGGTAAAGCAAACGAAGATTTGTTAGCGCAGGTTATCCATAAAATATAATATAAATGTAACAGTGTCTTTGTATATCGTAAATAAACAAAAACAAATACTTCTCCTGCAAAGGATTATGAGATAAGTTTATAAATTTTTGATATAAAAACAAATTTACTCCTAAGATAAACAACGCATTTCAGAGAATCCATTTAGATTCCGCTGTTTCATAATTTTATTATTGATTTTTAGATACTGAAGCTGATGATTTCATACTCTTTTGGACAATATTTTATGAAAAACTAATTCTGTCTACTTAGGTATTGATAGAACACTAAGAATTTGTGAAGGCGGAAAGTTCCCGCTAACTGTCAAAGCTGTCATTATAAAATCGCGCGTTCCATTCTAATAATGCTGTGATTTTAAGCGTTACATATGGTCGCGAACAAGTTACATATTATTTGTTTTTAATACGGCCGGGGCACCCGCCTACCAGCTAAATGCCCTGGAATCCTATACTCACAGACGGCCTAGATTCGCTTGGCCTTCGGAGAGACTTCGCGTCTCTCTGCGTATTCTACCGACTATATAACGAAGAGTGTTCCGAGGAACTGTTCAGAATGGTGCTTTCATCTTCCTTTTGCGGTGGGCACCGCACGCCATCGGCTGGGCGTTCATGCCCACTTCCTTGAGCTGCTTCGCTCTTGTACGCAACAGTTCTCTAGAACGCGTCTCTTGCGCACCGTGGGAATTTCGAATGAGCTACCAGCCGTGGTTCTCCCACAGCGCTACAACATGGGGTTTTTTAAAAAGGGTGTCATAAAACTTCTTTGAGGCCGGCAACGCGTTAGTGACACCTCTGGTGTTGCAAACGTCCATAGGCGACGTTAACCGCTTTCCATCAGGTGGGCCGTCTGCTTGTCTGCAGTACTTTAATTTATTTTAAATTATATTTATATATATATATATATATATATATATATATATATATATATATATATATATATATATATATATATATATATATATATATGACTTATTACATACACCCTATTCATAATACCATGCTTAACAATAATTCTTTACAAAGTTAAGGCTGCCCAACTTTGGAATACATTGTCTGTCTCTCAATTCTATGGCATATTTTGTTATAAAAAATATATATAGTATAGTATGTATATATTTTATAACAAAATATGCCATAGAATTGAGGCAAAGTGTTTGAGAAACAGTATTCTTTAAAAATATATGTCTGATTAGAAATGTTTGAAAATGTTTTTCAAATTTTACTTTGAGCAATCAATTCCTCGATCAGCGAGTCTTTCCACGTGTCGCCATCCCCTCCCTTTGCGCCCTAATCATGGAATTGTTCCCTATCAATTTTATATCGGACAGAAATATTTGAGTGGCCAATCTCCATCGGGGGGCCCGACGTCCCTTCAACTCGGACCTGACTTGAATTATAAGCGGGACGCCCTCACAACCGGTGACGGTTCACTCGCGAGGTTAACATTTACCAATTCCATCACATATTGATTCTTCTTTTAAGAACCTTAATGAAATTCGACATCTCCCTCGCTCATTACCACTTTTTGAAGACATGAAAAATAAAATTGACAGAATTTCTATTCGTGCAGGAACGGAGAAAGAATACAATTTCCTGCGGCTGGGCGGCCTGTCGTAACAGGCGACAAAACAACCCAAGCCTGGTGGTTGGCGTTTTGGTCGACTGGATGGCAATCGCCCCTGGTCTAAAATACTCTAGGCAGGCCCAACCGTAATGGAAAGCGGTCACCATCCCCTATGGATATTAGCAATACCACAAATGCTGCCAATGTGCTGATGCCGGAACACAATTAATAGTTGTTATGGCGGCATACTCTTGACTAGGGGCGGTAGTCATCCAATCGGGAAAATACCATAACAACTGGTTGTGGGTGTTGTTTTGTCGCCTCGTACGACAGGCCGCCCCAACACAGGAATTTGTATTTTTTGTCCATTCCTGCAGGGGGGTAAAAATTATATCCGCCACGGTTATCCAAGACGGCTTGGCGGGTCACACACCGTCTATCTCGATATGAAGGGTTCATGATTCAACGTCAACACGTGGTTATTATAATGATATGTACTTTTCTTCAGAAAACCGTCTATAAACCGTCTACCGAAGAACAATGCACCACGCATTGTTTTCGGCCGCGCTTCGACCTCGCGCTGTAGTGGCTACGACGACGAACCAATATAACAAAATATTGGGTATACACTTCTTCAATAACATTACGAATGATGTCTTGAATCTGCCCTTCATTAAATGTGAAGCTAAATTGAAAAGTACCTTGCCTAAAAAGGGATTATTATTGAAGAATATTTAAATGGCAAAACTGCATTTACATAGCTGCTCGCTGCAGCCTTTTATACTATTTTCTTAACATATTCATTTTTCTAGAGTGTACCGCTTTTGGATACTTTGGCTGCTTAGTTACCTTAGCCGCTGTGGTTGTTAATATAATAATAATGGCTTGAATGAACTCATATATTTGAAGTTGTTTGTCTAACGATATTTTGGACAAGAAGGCTGATTCGAAATTTCAATATTTCACGACCTTGGTTCTATCGATATTAATTATCACTTTCGAAGTTCTTATCTATTTGACCATCTTGGCCGCTTCTTTCTATAAGACGCTGACTGTACACATAGAATAGGAAGTAGATTTAAATTTAGTCTTGCATAACATAACCTCCGAAAACTTTTGAATTTGAATATTTCATAAAAAATATGAAACTTGATTCTAAACGTTATAACTAGACATATCTGCTCTAGCAGGAAATTTTAAAAAAATAACATGTTACCTCGCTTTTATGCTAACTTTACGCTTAGATCGGTCTTCTTGAGTTTAATTTTACCGGGAATTTTAATATCGGGCCATATCCAGGGATAATCCTGGAGAGGAGAGCGGGGCGAGAGGACGCGCGCGGGTAATTTGTAGACGCGACGTGCGAGCGGTTAATTCGGCAACTTACACGCGATGAATCCTAATAATTACGTGTGTAGACAGCTTTATGGGTGCTCAATTTAATTTTATATGCGGTTTGTTACATGTTTTATATACATTGAGTATCTCACTCTCTCTCCTTTCTCCCACCTTCTCCCAATTATTTGGGCTGTGTGCCGAAAGTTAATCCGACACAGCACTGATTTTCAGTGCCTACCTCTTTCTTACTCTATACATATTTATTGAGACCCATAGAAGAAGAATGAAAAATGAAAATAAAAAGAGGTAGTACACAAAACAGTTTTTATATACATATATCTACTATATATAAACCTAAATATACATACACACACAGAGATATATACAACTAATCAACGGTACATGTCTATATACATAGAAATTAAAATGTGTGCGTGTACTAGAGTACACACGTAAGAAGTGAAACTTCTTTATGACCTTATTTTTCGAAAAATGTTCTACTATATGCAACTTTACAGAAATTGGTTAAATAAATAAAGCCCCTACCAAGAAAAAGATGGCGCGTAACCGAAAAAAAAAGTGTCGGTAATTTTTTTTCCAACGCCGATAAAGAAGTTTCATTTCAAAAATATTATTCTTGTAAATGTTCTCATGTGGACAATGTCGTGCTTGTATATTATTATCTGATCTTATTGTAACTTTTTATTATTATTATTAGATTTTATTATTATTAGATTACCGGTGTGTCAAACCTGCCAAACCTACTTGGACAAGCGTGGCAGGTTTACTGTCCGGATCCCTGTAAATGGGAGACCCGAGCCCAGCAGTGGTCATTATTATTTTTAAAGCAATTTTAGTCAAGGACTAAAAATCGAATAATGTCGATAGATTTACTGATTCGATAAAGTCGTGAGTGGATTTTTGTCGGAGCCATTTGCTATTCAGCTACCCTTTTATGACTACATGCGTTGGCGCGAGGCCATAAAATGCAGCGAATAACTATTATAGTAGCAGGTTGGGGGAAGTATTCTATACTATACATAAACACCTCTGTGTTGCCAGCACCATCGTGTCAAATATCAAAGTGATTTGTAAAAAAGTTGTATACATTAGCCGGCTAAAATTAAGAAACAAGAGGCCAATTTAAATGTAAAACCTGTAAAGTAAAATAGGTATTTTAATATCTCCGTATATTTTGTTCAGGATTATACAAAAATATAAAATTGCAAAGTCGTGAGCGAAAAAAACTTCTAATAAAGCTTGCAAGATTTGACCTAAACAACAGACACCCAACTAACCAACTAACAGAAATTGCAGGTTGAAAATCTTGTAACATTGTGCGAAACGACACAATATAATAGAAAGTAAATTAAAATCTTAATTCACATGTATGACCTTCAAAAAGACCCTGAATCAAAACGATATTAATTCAACGCGTGTTAGTTCCTCAACAATTGCTGCAAGAAACTCCTCTCCTTGTTACAGTCTTACTACAGTTACAGTATTGACATGTTACATATATTTTATGAGACAATTGATTCCACTAAGTTAATCGTAAATAATCGATTATCACAACATACACACACAAAATATTGTCCGGTGGGGTATAGATATACGGCACCTTGATTTCGAGTTTTTGGAGGGGTGGAGGTGAGTAGAGCGTAAGGTAGGGACGAATACTTACCCATAGATAAACTGCAATATTAGTGAAAAATGTAAGTGAGGTTATTTTTACAAAAATATAAATATCTCAAGAATTATACATTTTCTATCATAGTGATTGCAGAAGGGGTAAGTATTTTTCCCTACCATCACCCTTCACCCTTCCAAATACTTGAAATCAAGATACCGTATATCTATACCGCACCCTTTCAAATTCAAAAGTTTTTAAGCTATTGCATAGCTTTTATTGCGGGCTTTAAACTCGGCGACCGAATCAAGAAATTCCGTAACGAAAATAAAACCTAACACCCCCCCTCACTCCGCCTACCATGTAGCTCGACCGAGCGTTCGCTTAACGTGTATGTGTGCGTCCACACTGAATGCGTGGCGACGGGGGCCTGAGGGAGCGGTGAGCGGAGGCGTGCAGTGGCCACATTGAGCCGCGAGCTCTCGTAGCGGTTCGAGGTATGCCAGGTATTGCAAATTATGGACGACGAGCTGCTCCGAAATTGGACGAATACGTAAGCAGCTGTTTGTGAGAAAGTATAGGTGTATAGGTATCTATAATATCTTTATAATGCCACACTCACCGCATGTGCGCCCTGTAAGTATACATGTAGGTATAAATGTATACATAGGTGATTTGTTTTCTTATCGATAACCACGCTCAAAAAGTGTAACTTGAATTAATATCAAAGGGAAAAAATGATGCATATATAAATAATTATAATTACATAAATTGTTAAAAATGCTATGCAATAGCTTTATTGCGGCAGTCCCCGAGTGCCACAAGGAGCTTTTATTCAAAATCAGTTTTTGAACACTTTTTGAAGGTCATACTTATAAGTAATAATATGAAATCTCTAAGATCACGTATTAACTATTAGCAACTTTGATTGACTATTTGAGATGGTTTTAGTTAGTCATAAACTAAAAAACTCCGCCACCAGTTAAATCTACAATAATCCTTTTTGTTGCTGGCAACACTGTCAGTATAATAGTGTATTGGGCAGGGCGCGCTAATGGGCGCGGGGTGACAAATGCCTTTCCACCATTTTAACTCGGAATTGCTTTTTACCTGACTGCTGCGTTGCCGACGAATAAGGAACGTTGTTGCCAACCCTAATGGTGTTTAATATCGCAAAGTCCATTAGTAGTCTGCTGAAGGAATGTATCAAATGTAAAAAGATTGTGTACATTATTTTGTCTTATAATTTGTTTCTTATTTCCATCATTAAAAATTATATACCGATGAAGAGTATTCATTACTTCGTAATTATGAAGAGAATAACAACATAATCCGCATTATTTTTTTTATTTTTTTTATTGCCTTAAGTAGGCAAACAGGCAGACGGCCCACCTGATGAAAAGTGGTTACCGTCGCCTATGGACGTTTGCAACACCAGGGGTGTCGCCAACGCGTTGCCGACCTCTAAGAAATTTTATAACGCCCTTCTTAAATAACCCTATGTCATAGCGCAAAGGGAAAACCGCGGCGGGAAGTTCCCTCCAGATCATTGTTGTACGCGGAATAAATGTTCTAGAGAACCGTTGCGTAGTTGAGCGTGGGAGCTCAAGGAAATGAGGGTGAACATCCCGTCGCTGGCGAGCGGTGCGGTGATAAAAATGAGGCGTTGGCACCAGATCAAACAGTTCCTCGGAACACTCTCCGTTGTAGAGGCGGTAGAATACGTAGAGAGACGCAAAGTCTCTTCGAAGGCTAAGCGATTCTAACCCTAACAGGCGGGTATGGGATCGTCGACGATACGAACGGCGCGACGCTGGATGGAATCGAGGGGTCTGGTAAGCTGGTGCTCCGGCCCATAGATGTGAGCAGTACTCCATATGCGGTCTGATTTACGCTTTGTACAGCGCAAGTCGTTGCCGCGAAGTGAAGTACTGCTTGGACCGGTTTAACACACCAAGCTTTTTGGAGGCAAGTTTAGCCTTGCCTTCCAGGCAAGTTATTCAACCATATTACGAAATACAAGATTACAAATGCGTATAATGCTTTAATTATCCAATCAAACAACGTCACTCCACCGGACACTTAATGCGCAAGTATGATGTTAATTCATTTTCTACTCAAATATTAATGCGCTTTGTACTCTAAGACACTATATACTGAGTACGTTCCAGTACGGCTCACAACGCTCAAAATGCTCTTTCAGCTGTTCCACATAGCGACCACGCGTTATGGTCACCGCGAAAAAGTCTCTAATCACTTATAATTTTCATAACGAGAGGTGGGTCGAAGTGGGTGTCGACCACAGAACATCTACGAGTTTTTTTTTTTTTTTTTTTTTTTTTTCAGGGGAAATCCGTTTGAGGACCGTAGGCCGCGCGAGAGGGAAAGGTCGCGGCCCGTGTGTGGGATTCGCCGGGTCGGGGTGGCACTAGCACCCCACGTTGAGCTGTGGGGAACAATTGCCACGCCGCGGTTAGGGATACCCACTAAAACCCCTGAGCGATCACGAGAGTCCTTTGTCCAGGCTGTGGGCTCGCTCGCGCATTCACCACCAGCCTGGACGGACGGTGGCCGGCCCCTTGCGGGCTGGCCTCTCCATTTGGTAGCCGGAGATTTGGGTCTCTCCGGCTTCTCTACCTCACCGCGAGGTGAGAGAGGGCGCGCGGGTCGGCGCGCGTCCCTCCTCTCCGACCTTTATGTGCGGGTGGGTCCGGTTTCCCCGCCAGTCGCTCGCACGGTCGTAGCCTACGGCGGCTGGAGGTCGTTAATATATAAAAAATAACCACTCAGACAGCGACAACACCCCACTCTCCCCCTTGCGGGGAAGTGAACGATCATCGATGGCTGACGGTGGACCACCGCCGCCCTTCTCACGCTCAGGGTGTCGCGCCACGTCTCCTCATCGTGGCTTTGTGCGACTCACATATTGTGTAAATCTCGGGAAGAGCTTACTATAGAAATGATCCTATGAAGTAAGGTCTTCAACATCTACGAGTAGTTCAATTCAATCATAGTTCTCTCTACGTTGACAAAGGCGCTTTTGTTTAAATCAAGCATACTTCAACCAAGACATCTGTGTATTAAAGCGTCATAATCCATTCCACTTGAGTGGTCTTGAGTTTATGATTGTAACGCCAGCAAATGGAACGGGTTAAACCGCGGTTGAGAGCATATATTAGGCGCGTTCCGTTTGAAACTCAAAGGACTATGCTGCTCACAACCGCGGTTTTTCCCGTTCTAAATTTTGGCGTCTGGAATTGTGTCAACGTGACATTGAGAACTGTCGAGTGTTTTGCCATTGCCACTTTAAAAAAAACAATAAGTGATCCGATTATCGATTAATAATTACAGCTTCGTAAAATTAAGATCGACGCGTATTCGCATTTTTAAGTCTAACAAAGACCGATTCTCACCTCCAGTTTATTACCTTTTCGGCATTTGGACTTTTTTTTTGTTTACTGGGTGTTTAAAATTTCTAATGAGAAAAACAGCCCATTGTGTATTGTAATCTTTTATGGTAGTCATCAGCCAGGTGTGATTCAAAGAAATTCAGTCTGCGCGGCCCAGAGACATATTGTAATTGTGCAGTATAAATCAATGCCCCAATGGAGAGATTGTCACTCGAGCGATAATCACAAGCGAGGCAAGACGTGTGTATATTTGATTATCTATATAGGGACGGACTTTGCGCGTGTTATTGAATCGTGCATTACTTTGTACTGGTTGTGCTCAGTTATATTTGTACCTGTGTTTTACGTATTTGTATAGTTTTAATAAATTCTATAGTAATTCCAACGGCATTATGATTCCAGTCTTGCAATTCGTAACAATATGATTACATTTAATTTTCTTAACAAATCTTTATTTTTTGAAAATTTTTAAACGATTATTTTTGAACACCTACATAGCGACAGAATATTTTGCAGAAACTGAAACATTATGTCTAATAACCTATGAACAAATTAGAATGTAGTTAGAATTATGCACACCCACCATGTATACCAGCTAAAGAGGCTGTGACATACATATAGGTATACAACGGACAGGCGCATATAATTTCACAAACGTTATGTTTATGTCATTTGCTCAACAAATTTCATAAATAAACTATATTAAGGGTAAAATAGAGTGCTTTAGAAGTAGGTTAATAAAGCAGCTCGTGTTATTTTCCCTCGTGTAGCCCATTGATGTGAGTATAAAGGTCGTTTCCAGGCTGGTGGACAGGCAGGCGGGGCACCAGGGCACGCGGCCCGCTCGCGCCGCCGCGCCGTTTACTCCACGTCTCAATAGGCAATGCAAATAAAGCAATACTATTCATACTTCGTTTATATAATATGTATAAAGTCACAGTGGCCTAGAAATTAATGTATAAGAGTCTCGGAGTATAAAAATGTTTAAGTGATTATTCTAAAAAGTGTAAGTTTTTTTTTTTTTTTTTTTTTTTATTGCAGGAGATCAGCAGACAGGCAGACGGCCCACTTGATGGACAGCGGTTACCATCGCCTATGGACATTTGCAACACCAAAGGTGCTACGAACGCGCTGCTGCTCTCTTTAGGGAGCCTGGAACCTGGTCACTAATGCCGGAACACAACACAAGGTTGTTATGGCGACATACTCTAGACCAGGGGTGGTAGCCATCCAGTCGGGCAAATGCCCTACCACCTGGCTGTGGGTTGTTTTGTCGCCTCTTACGACAGGCCGCCGGGCCGCAGGAAATTGTATTCTTTCTCCGTTCCTGCACGGATATAAGTCGTTGGATTATTATAAATTACAACATTTTTTAATTTGGGTTTTAAATTGATTTAATTTACCTATGAAAGGATCTACATTGGTAAATAGTGTATTGTATTGCTGACAAATTGTCTCTTAACGCCTCTATTATCATAAATACAGATATACGTGCTGTGCACTACAGGTGTCACAAAAGATTTCTAACATACACTTTACTAGGTACTTGATGAATATAAAACACTAACACTGGAATCTAGACGACGGTACCTAGCAGTTATAACTCTTTATAAGTTCTTTCGATTGTATTGATCTTGTGAGACACATATGTTATGCTGTCCCTAGAACTAATAAAACGGGAGGTGCGCAAATGTCACTTATTTACTTTGGGTAATTAGTAATTGTCGTACCGATACTGGATTACGAGCACTTCTTTGTCGAATGGTAGATTCGTATATTAAACACTTCAATAAATTAACACATTTTCTATGTCCGTTGGCAAATCCAAATATAATATACTAAACAAACTTTTAAGTACGTCTCCTCCTTATTTCTATATTTGTTTTATATTTTATGATTCCTTTTACTTAATGTAAGTTAAACCTTTAGCGGTAAAAGAGAACAAATTATCATGATAAAATATTATGTTCTTAAATAAAATGTAAAAAGTGTTTTTGCATACAATATTATACCACAAAGAGTATAGATAACGTTATGTATAAAATATATATTGTATCTGTTCGCTTTATTTTTAATTTCTTATTATTATTATATATGTACACAAACTTATTACAACATATTCTAAAATTATTTAAAAAAATAGTCTACACTATAAAAAAAGGGAGCATAATTATAGATAAAATATTGCTCTCAAACCACTGTCACTACAGGGAATGTTCCCAAAAGGATGGCGGCGTATAAATAAAATTTAATAATAAATGAAGCCCCGGTGACACTAGGCGACTTTATGTAAAGACATGATTTTGGTCAACATATACTTTGTCCACATTCCTATGAAAGAAGAATAGTTAGAACAAAGATAAAAGTAATAGTAAAATCATGTGTACTCTACCATTACAGTTGGAGGCCAACTCGGTCTTGTTTTAATTGAAACTATAATTAAAATTGACAGTCAATATTTTTATTATATAAAATATAAAAAAAACAGTCATGAATTGAAAATCCTAGTTAACCCCTTTTTAATTCGGTAAATTTCGTAATCCATGACACTATCAAATCGGAATTGCTCCAGCATAGTGTGAGAAGCGTCCTCACTATCACTAAGCAAAGTCTGTCGGGCGATTGTTGACGTATATGTATGTACGTGTCGGGCGACAATGTCGCGGAACAAATACCCATTGCAGACGAGGTTTAAAATTCTAATCGTAGTCCAAAAATATCTTTATGAATGATGAATAACAAAAAAAAAACATTTTAAAATGTTTCATTTTTTGTTAAAATATACAATTAATTTAATTATAAATCTGTCTATGTATTAAAAGCAACGATATTTCTTGTTTAAAAGCTTTAAAGGCTCCATAGCCTAAATATATTTCAGTAATAACTCGTTTGTCAGGTAAAAGCCTTTCCGAACTGACAAAACTACTTATGAACAACAAAGCGAACGAATCGGGCAACTTTTGCCGCCATTAGCAGGGCGACGTCACTCCCTAATGGCGCCCAACGGGGATGAGGCCGCAGTAGTAGAGCCTCGTTTACACTAGGCGAAATTTTTCCTGACACTTGCTCGACACAAGTTTGTGTGTCGGGCAACGTTGCAGGCGTGGGCATGTCGCAAGTCGTTTTTGGAGTTTATTCCATAAGTATCGATTTCCATATAAGGTCCCGGGTATGAAAGTTTTATGAAGAGTGAAATAATACAAGCATTAGAAGCGTTACTTGTTTATTGTACAATTTCGAACTTCAATGCTATGCAATAAGTTCTAAAATAATATCCATTAGTGCATATTTAAAGCCAATCGTACTTAAGGAGTAAACTTTAGTCATTCGTCGGAGTTGACACACATTTTGATTGTTTACATACATACATAACTTCACGCCAGGTCCCTTGCGGGGTAGGCACGAACAACAGAGCGCCATTTAGGCTTATTCTTACACACCTCACTTGCTTCTTTGACATTCATAGTTCTTGTCATGCACGCTCGTCTGTTCTTAAGGCTCCTGACATCACCTTCTGCTTGTACACGATCAATTTGATCATGGAAGGTGTGTCGTGACCTTCCGCGACTTCTGCATCCATCCACTTTTGCATTGTATATCTGTTTAGTCATTCTTTCATCATACATTCTTTCCACATGCCCGAACCACCGGAGCATTCCTTTCCTTACCTTCACCCCGACACTCTCTTTCTTACTTCGGTGTTACGAACGCGGTATTACTTTGATTGTTTGAAGCAGGTAATTGACTGATTATAGATAAGATATTTAATTAACTTAATACTAGATAGATATGAGTTACCGAACGCGAGCCGCGGCGTCAATTCTTAAACCGATTAGTATATATATACACACATATATATATATACAATAACAGCCCATCGAAACGAAAACACATCGTCTACAAATAGGCTGAAAACACGAAGCGTAAACATATCGTCACATATCAATTTATATCATTTATTATTTTATGTATACTTTTCCTGACATGAATCGTAAACGCAAATATAGCATAACAAAGCTCGGCGATAACAAGCACATATTCCTCTACAACGTGTGAGATACGCGTGTAATTCAAGACCAGAGGAAATTAATTGCATATTACGATTTACAACCCAATTGGTAAGGATCTAAGGTATTTATAACGTACTAGCGGTCAGCCCCGGCTTCGCACGGGTATCTAAAAAACTTTTTTTTTTGAGTTTACTTACCTTCTAAGCGAATTCAAAATATTTCCCCTCCCGTACTGCCCGTAATCCAGTGACGCCTACATCGCATAAGGTGCTGCCTAGCTAGCCGAGCAGGGTGAGCGGCGACCACGCAACTTTTTTCTAATAGTTTTTGTTGTATTTTCAAACTCGTGATATCCTTAGAATGGAATGTTCGAATTGAATAAATTCAAAAAGTTATATAAAGGTAATGAAGCAGTCTTGAATACAAAGTAATTTATTTTGATAAGGATGAATACCAAGATACAAATAAAGAGCCTTTTCTAGCGGCGGCCTAACTATAATAGTTAGACATATATTATGCTGTCGCGACACTTTTTGTAAATAATTATGTGTTCTCCAAAGTCGTAGTAATAACTTATTTTATTCTATCGGTATAGTTTTCGCAGCGTGCGCGATTTTAGGTATTTTTTACACCTTGGGTAACATTATTGGGGCTTAGGGTCCAAGATACCGGTGGTTAAGGTTCCAGAGACAGAAACTTCCTCGCAATGTGTGCCATGCTCAAGATAACCGCCTTCTGTGTCGGGCCCTTTACCCATTTACCGAGCAAGAGTCTCTCCAGATATCGGTTGAGGCTTTACGCTACTAGACCGTTAACTGACACCAATATCGGTACGATGATCGTTGACTCCATATGCAACATGTCAGTAATCTCGTGAGTGAGGTCTAGATATTTTGTTAATTTATCAGTTTCAGCATTTACGACATTACAGTCATGTGGGATACTTATATCGACGAGCAGTCTCGCAGATCGATCTGTTATCACAATGTCAGGCTTATTGGCATTTATTATTATATAGATACTTAAAAGTCTACCAGCAGTACACTTAATATTTCGCAGGCCTCGCTCACAAGAGGTCATATATGACGCGATAAATGTCAAACTTTGCCCAAACGAGCGTCATAAAAGTAAATTCTAATATTATGTTTCAGACATCGCGACACTAAAGAAACATTCCGTACAATTTGCTAAATATGACATTTACTTTGTCAGGGGTGGTGAGATAGGTAATTTCGAAAATCTTTTTTGGGCTTTATCGATAATTAAATTATTTATTACACATTCAGACCAATGAGAGTGTAGGCGAACCTATGCGAATAAAGAAGTTAAATGGAGTAATTTTTACACGCTTGTCTGCGTAAATGCATGTAGTATAGGCGTATGTAATACAGTTTGCGTAACGCACTGCGGTGCGATCAGCTTCCTTTAGCCGGCTTCACTCTGAGTACTTGGGGCTTGGTCTGCCTGTTTTGTTCGTCTGAGATGGTCTTAGATTACAGATTGAAAAGTATTATTCAAATTAAGTGTTGCTTAACAACTTGAAAGGGAATGAAAGGTAACATTTTTGAAGGCTATATTATATAAGTTCAAAATTGTAATCTGCAAACCAACATACATTATATATCTCCAATCTAAGCAAATTACGCTTCTGTTTGTTATGGGTAATATAAGATGGAGCACTTTAGAACCGATTGCTGGCATTCAGACTGTACGCGCGATTCATTTCATTCGTGCGCTCCTTCCTGTTCCTTACTCAAAATCGCCCCCTCCTACCCCTTTCCGTTTCAAAAATAAACGTCGCAAAACTCGCCCACTACGCACGCATACGAACAAAAAAGGTTACACTAAAAATCTTTAAATAAGAGCTCAAAATCAATTCAGCGCGCCGCGTCGTGTGTAAAGACAACAAAAATTACTAATAGAAGATGTGAGCTATCGAAGGACTTACTGCAAATTGTGCATGGTGCATACTCTTTTATCTCATAGTAAATAACAAAATAATATTTTTCGAAACTTACTATGACCGAAATTGAACCCGGAACCTTCGCATTCAAGTAAGCTAGGTTTAATAACTTAGATCAGTTAACCAAAGAGGCTGTCAAATTTAAAACTAATTTTCCTTTTGAAAATGTCTAAAGCCTCAATATTGAATCTGGATGAAATATTATAAAATTACAAGGAAGACAAATTGCGGAGGAGCGTGTAACGGTGCACCTGGGACCGATTCAAAGACATTCTTTCACCTACAAGGTATATAACGCCTTTGTTTGACCCAGCAGGGACGTAATTTACATTTTAATTAAAAATATTCTAAGGGAAAAAATATATGAATAATTCATGTGAGCAATGTCATTTAATGTGGTCGGAACAGGCCTCTAAAGACAGGACATCGAGGCGTAAGCTTAATAACTCTTTGTTACACTCTATATTACCTGAAATTTTTTATAACCGACTACGGAAAAGCTTAAAGAAAGGATTACATTTTTAGAAGTATATATTTGAGAAACATCATTTTAAAATTTTATTTTATGTTCAGACAAGCATACACACTGTAAATTAGCAAACAACGTAGACGTTGTTCTGCACTGAAAATATAAAAACCCAGAATCCTATTTTAGCGCCACCTACCGATCTAAATCATCTGTGGAGCCACTCAAACCCACATTTTTTTTAAATATACATAATTAAATAAAAATTATTACTCATAGAAATGTATGTACCCGCATAGCTTTAAAAAGACTTCACCAATTTTGATGAATTTTTTTGTGTGTGTTTGAGCGCGGGGGGGGGGGGACCCGCTGATGATGTTGGCACTTCTCATATATAGATTACTGCTATAACAACTTTGACAACCTGCTTTGTTTTCATACTAGACAGACTGCAATAAGCTAAAAAGCAGCATTATATTTACAGCTACAGTATGTTTATTACTTTAGGAATTATTGTTGTTTGAACACAGGAAGCAGTACAAATTTGGATATACTAATATAAAAGTACAGTACATTTCACTTTAAAAGAAAAAGTGATGAGATCTCTTCGTGCAAGAATCCCGTAATAAAGGAAATCTTAATTTTAAATCCTATTAACACCCGTATTACTTGAAATCCCAAACCATTGTTAGAGACCCTTACAACTCTTGTACAATCTGAGATATTTCAACAAATATTAAACCAGCATTATAATCGGGGATTTGCCAATAATCCCATGGGCTTATGACGTAATACACTGCTCAACTAGTGATGTGATACGTTTCTTATTGGTTCGGTATTACGAGTCACTCAAAAAGTCCCCAATACAATGACTTCGTTCTCTTTCTTCCGATAAACGTTTATAATGTTGTACCAGTAAATATCGCAAATTTTATTCTGTTGTAAACAACGATTTTGGTAAAAATAAACAAAAGACGGTTTTGATCATTTACATACATACATACATGCATACATAAAATCACGCCTGTTTCCCATGGGGGTAGGCAGAGACTATGGATCTCCACTTGCGACGATCCTGACAAACAACTTTCGCTTCACCTACTTTCATTAACCTCTTCATACATGCGCGTTTATTTGAAATGCTTTTTACCTGACCTTTTTTTAACAGTTCTGATATTTGTACATGGTATGTTCGTCTCGGTCTACCGGCAACAGCTCTACCATTGACAATACTGTCATATACCTGTTTTGTGATTCTATTTTCATCCATCCTCTCTACATGCCCAAACCACTTTAATATTCCTTTTTCAACTTTTGTTATTACATCTTCTTTCAAACCACATCGTTCCCTTAGCACACTGTTTCTTATCCTATCATTCAAGCTAACCGCACATATACTTCTCAAAGCTCTCATTTCAACTGCGTTTATCCTACTTTCATGCTTCTTCTGCCATACCCAACTTTCACTACCATACATCAGGGTCGGCACCAACACTCCTTTATGGACAGCCAAGCGTGCCTTTACAGACACTTTCTGGCTATTCATAAAAGAATTTAGCGCTCCATTCACCCTATTACCTGCCATAACTCTCCTTTCAATATCCCTTTCATGCTTTCCGTCTCTGGTAAACATGCAGCCTAAGTAAACAAATTCACTAACTTGCTCTAACTTTTGATTTCCTATCTGTATATTACAACTTGTCATTCTTTCATCTCTTTCAAACACCAGAACTTTCGTCTTGTTCACATTAATTTTCATACCCTTTCTCTCAAAATCTCAAAATCTCATTTAGAGTCAACTATTTTGTGGAGATGGTAGTCTAGAATCGTTATCTTGATTACAGTGCTAAATTTCAGCTCTACCGGGGTTATACCACGCGGTCTTAGCTCAGCATCTTGCTGATCAGCGCGGATCCTCCGCTAGGGCCGTTAAAGTGACATACACAGACATGGAAGCAAATTAAATACAAAGTGAAAAGAAAAAATATTAAATACGTATTGTTCATTTAGTTTGAAATGGTTATATCGATAAAAGTTTAAAAAGAGCAATATGAAAAGAAAGAAACACACGAGACACAGACAGGATAGGTCAGGCACATCCTTTAAATGGGCGCCATTATATAGCATTGGTATCATGAACAAGATGAATTTGGCGCGTTTGGGCATACAAGAAGTTTTTTAATTTAATCCATGAATACTTTGCATGTCTTTTATAGGGGTGGGATATTATATGAATGCGAAACAATTCCCTTTTTAGTAGCTAAGCGCGACCGAGCTTGGGTCGACGATTTTCGGAAAATGTCATTATAGCGCCATCTTACAAACATTTGAGGTGTTAGGAGGTTATCAACCATTGGCAACAGTTCAAGTACCGCAAAAATTTACCAGACAGCGCTAGCAGAAGAAGAAGGCTCTGATGATTAGTAAAAAAAGTGTATTTATTGTCTTAAATCGCATATTTTTATAGAAGACTTTTTATACGACGATAATTTGGCAATTTAAAATATAATTGACTTAATCTACTTGAGGCTGAAAATTTAATCGTCCCATCACTACCGAACTTCATAGGCTAGCCCACAGAGGCTGTTATTACTGTCATATCCATTGTGTTGTTTAAAAGCTTTTGTTTTGATTACCTTTTGTGTAAACACAACATTATCGAAGTCAAATGTCTACTTGCGGTATAATGTCTTATGCAGCTATAAATGTTAATTACCTAAGCTCGTTTTGGAATAACGTACAAACGCCGAGGCTTGAGATGATCGTTTGTTGATTTTTATTTTTATATAATTCTACCATCAGCAGGGCTCTTTTGCGCAGTTTCGCGTAATATTTAATTTATTTATTCGAAACTTATACGTTGATCAGACAGTATTTTTTTAATATACCAGCCCTTAAATTAGTTTGCACTGTGTTATAGGAGCAAGTGGCTTTCCCTGTATGTATGTATGTAATGTAATCAAATACATCTACACAACATTCAATAAAATTTCTAAAAAAGTTTCTGTGTGTTTTGAGGGTGTGTGTGTGTGTATGTGACTGTATGTGTTTGCCTATGTATGTATGCGTTAAAGTTATATTCATTTCTTATTGGATTTGGATTGGAAACTGAATTTTCTGTCTACGTGAAAATTGCTGCTGATATGTTGCGTTATTATAAATTACCATTTTGATATCTTTTATGTTTCAACCTGTCTGAAACTTTGTCTCGAATAAGCTCCGAAATTGTTTTTTATCCTTCCTTACAAGCTACACTACGAATTGGAATAATAATGCAGTGTCTTAATTTTTTCAAAATGAGTCGCTTTGATCCTGAAAAGAGTTTTTCAAAAATCTAATGGTACCACTTTAGTTTTCGTCAAAATCGGCTTCGAGATTCCTTTAAGTGCTTTTTACTGTAAACTTGCATAGTTTACGATTTGGCATGAAGGACCAAATCATACAAACATACAAATTGTATTAAGCAAGTTATACACGCATATATACTCTTTTGTTTATTATTAAAGTCAAATTAACAGTGTAGCCTTGGCGAAATATCTGATTATAGAAGTATTTGACAACAGAAGCTGAATAATGTTCAAACTTATAATTTAAATTAATTGTTATGGTCGAATTTCGACCACGGGTGACCACTAGTAAAGATAAATAGAACAAATATCTATGAAGTGAATATAATTGCATAGAATAACCAGGTATAGACGTTGAAGAGGCAGACATGAATGTTTTGTGAGGTGAAGGCGAACGAGGAACGGCGGCACAGGAAACTAACTTCCGATGGAAAATTCAAAAAGGCACGCCTACGATGCACTCGTCCAGCGTGGAAAAGCAAAACAAAATATTGGAGACAAGTCTGTCTGTAACTTTGGTTCACAAAATGAATGGAAATTTTAGGCTTCATAGGACACTAACTTTAGTAGAATATCATTCACAGACGGTCTAGATACGGTTGGCCTTAGAGAGACTTCGCGTCTCTCTGCGTATTCTACTTGAATAATATAAGTAATGGTAGCGCCTAGCTTAACGCGCCCGTCCTAAACGCAAACGGCGTGGGTTAGAAATAGGGCAATATAAATAAAATACTAGGCAGTAATATAATAAGTTAATAAGTACATAAGTTTTTTGGCAAAGTACAGAAATGTAATAAAAAGAACCCATTTCCATGTGTTGTACTACAAAAATAAAGAAATAAAAAGGAAAGAAAATAAAAAAACTTCTATTTTATCACACGATGGAGAAGGTGAAGAAAAAAAGCGCGCGTTCGAGGCTGGCCGGAACGCATGCACCACTTCGTCAGTTTTCTAATCTAATTTGCATATTGCTGCAATTACCACGTGCTAACAACGGTGGAGGAAAACATCGTGATGCAACCTGCACATTAAGATAACCGATGTGTCAAACCTGCCAAGCCGCCTTGGACAAGCGTGGCGGGTATACTGTCCGTTCCCCCTAAATTGGAGGCCAGCAGTCATTCATGGGCTGATATTATTGCAACTTAAATAAATTAATTAAATAAGGTCTTGATTTTGGTAATCAGTTACGATTTTTGGTAGCATAAATTATTTTTTGAGGGTATTTTTTAATATTTCGAGATAAGTTACACATTAGCTATTGTTTATTAAGAAACCTTTTGACTGTGAACAAACCTTCAAATAAACTCTCTCATTTGTTTAATAAGTAATTAGCCATTTTAGGTGAATGAATGTTTATCAACAAATCTTGGTAAAGAGGTTATTCAAGGGACAGGCTGATTTTATAATAAGCTAGCAAACTCCTTAATATTTTTCATCGTTTCCAAAGTCCATTTTGTCTAAGTTCAGAACTTTAGCGAACTCAATTTGTTGGAACTTTTGTTTGTTAGTAAACTTGGCTCAAGTTGGACGAAGCGTCGGCCAATCTACGGATTGGCGGAGTGTACCCATCGACTTTCGAGTGTTGTAGGTATTTTCATGAAGTTTTGATTGGCTATATTCAGAGAAAAAAATTACTATGTTCACGATGATTTATGTTTGCTACAAATACATTAATTCTTCGAAAAGTTATTCGGTAACATACTTCTGTAAAAAGAGCTTGGGGGTATAAATTGAGCAAAATAATAACAATTTTTAGCTTGACGTGATGCTGGGGAGTTTCTTGCTGCTTCTTCTCGGACATAAAATAGGAAGGAAAATTAAATTTTAACTTATATATATGACCTTTAAAAAAATTATCTCCAGTGGAACTTATTTTAATTTTAATAAAAGCTTTTCAATTTGAATTTAATGGAATTAAGCTAATTAGGATAAGTTAAAAAAGAATCAGGTAAAAAGCATGTTTAAAAAAAGGGTGAATATGAAGAGAATAATGAAAGTTGGTGAAGCGAAGATGTTTGTCAGGATCGTAGCAGGTGGAGATTCATCGTTTCTCTCTACCCTAGTATGAATTAGGCGTGACAATAAGTATGTAGTAGTAAGAGTTTGTTTGTTTGTTTCGTTCCAGAGTGGAGCGGGCGCGCGTCGGGGCGGCGCCGCTCCTCGCAGCAGTCGCCCGCTGCGCTGCTGGCCCACTTCGACACCAGCGTGCTGCAGGTAAACATCACTCACTTCTTCTTTACCGGCTTCCTAGAAAGAAAGAAATAAAAGATTTATCGACTTAAGAAAACGATCCTATACAAAATAATAATAAAAATGTTTGTGTGTGTCGGCCCTTCACACGGAGTAAAGTGACAAGGGGTGGGAGGGATTCTAAACATTGTGATGCCACAATTCATATATTTTATCGTTATAATATATTTAAGCTTTAAAATACGAAATTTGAATTATAAACGAAAAACTTCAAAACATTTCTAGCTCTATCTGTATGAGTATAGTGTTTAAATTGTTAAATATAATGTATTCGATCTCATTCTCTCGCAGGCTAAGTCTTATAAAATTATATGTTTATCTATTTTTAGTGTCGTTTTTTCGTTTCGTCGAGTTTCAAATCACAATGACTTAAAAAACATAATACATTAACAGCAATTTTTGCACAAATATAAAGAAACTTGACCCAAAACATAAAAACATACATAATAAATAGTTTTTGTTGTCAACGAGGTTGGCAACTCTGTTGCGCTGTATCGGGATTGAAAGGAAAATCCCGACAGCACTGTTTTTCAGTGCCAACCACAGTGCCACCTCCGCCAGGCCCCGTGTGGGATGCCGAAGACTGCCGACTGGAGAAGAAAATGTAGGAAAGCGGACGCTTCAAACAGTTAGGATGGCGGTTTATGGGGTCCTTTTCGAATCGCGCTTTTTGCGGCTAAAGATTTCTTTCCGAACGTTTTTCCGAATGGGGGGGGGGGGGCAAATTCGGGTAGGGTATGCCAGTTAAACATAGCGTATGATGCAAGCGCCGACTACACCGTTGTTAAAAAAACGTTAAATTCTCTATTTATTTTCTCCTTACAATTTGTAATTTTGAAATCCTACCGCAAAAAAAACTAAAACAAAAGCCGGTGCCCAATCGGGTTATGAGTTACTATTTCATCTAACACGTATCGAAAGCCGCCTAGCTTCAGACATAGCAATACAGTAATAATACTGTGCGAATAAAAAATGTAAGCGTCAATAACTTCATGACGCTTTCGACCGTTTGGTTTCTAGTCGCTAATTTCTTAAAGGTAGGCATTGGGGAATTGATTAGTATGAAGTCCACGCCACTGGTATCGCAAATGGACTCTGACCGATACATAGTATGATAATTGTAATAACTAAAAAAAAATGTTCACCGTGCAATTTCATAACAGAATGGCACCGAGATTTGACTCTGGGATGACGATGGTTAAAATTTCACGTAAACTATTGCAATATAAATAACTTACGGTTCCGGCAGACGTTGTCTTGCCCTGAAATAAAAATCTAGAACCCGATTCCAGTGCCACCTGCCGGGTCTAATTGTGAATCTAAACTATCCCCGGGCTCACTAATATACTATTTTTTTTACCCCTTGCGTTACATTATTGAACTTTTAGTGGGGATCCCTAATTTTTATAGTAATAAATATAGGCTATATTTATCTGGGATAATGTGGTATTCTAATGTAACCAAAATTTTTAAAAATAGGTACAGTAGTTTTTGTGTTTATTGGTTACCTACAAACATTCAAATTATTCCACTTTATAATACGAGTATCAGTATAGATAACTTTCTACGCTTTTTCATATCTTTAGTTATGATAAATCTGTCTCTAAAATTATTTTCGAATGAAACTTTACTTTTGAAATCCTATAATAAAAACATTTTATAAATTGTTTAATACGCTGTGTAAGTAGTAACGTCATAACTTGCTATTCTCGTACAAAATAAAGAAGACTATGGTTAACATGATAAACAGTGTTTTATCACTTTGCTTTGACTGTCAACTACCGTATTATGTTAAAAAGCGACAAAGATTTTCTCCATGTATTACTATGTAGATAATTTTTAAATCTGTCAAAACCGTTCAATATTGGTATGCTTTGAGCTCGTTTTAGGGCGATATCGTGGACGTAAACTTGTTAGCCACAAACGCTGGTTCGATTTGGAGGCATCCAGAGCGCTCGAAGCCCCTCCCAAGGGAACATACCGCTGTAGAGACATCGATAGCATTTTGGTACACTAATACCAAGCTACAATACAGATAGTACACTATGTTTGTATTGATAAGAACTGTGGGATGTGAATTAAAATGCCGGAATTATCACAAAGTTTATTTTAAGTACACAGATATAATTCATAGTTCTTAAAAAGAAAACCCAATTTGACAGAACTAAATCAAGCAGGAAATTGTAATGACATAAATCGGTCGTTGTGAGATACTCACTTCGAAAGTACATTTGGTAGGTATCTCCTCGATCGCAGTTGAAACCCAACTAATTCAGTCATCGACTGACCCCCCCAGCAACATGCGCAGTATTCCTTAGCATTCTCATTTTAGAAGCTTTATAGCTTCTATGAATTCGCAAACAATATAAAAGCAGTATTTACGACGTGTTGCCGGGAGGCGTACAGAAGTGGTTAACGCGGTCAATAAATCACACAAATTCGAAGAGGTAATAAAACACCTAGATTAGTTATAGCGTCGCAACAGTATTTTTAACGAAATTTTTAATGCGAAGCTAGTTAGCAGGCGACACACCCGATGGAAAGCGGTCACCGTCGCATATACATATTTTCAACATCAGGGGGCGAAGCCAACGTGTTGCTACAGGAGGTTGCTAGAGGAATAAAATACAAGAGATGTGTTACGGGTATGAGATTTAAATTATATGAAATGTTTTAACTTAAAACTATAGAATTTTGATGCAACAGAAATAGGGTAGATTATGGTCCAACCAATCTTATGTCCCTGCTCCATCTGGGATAAAATTAGTGTAATGACTATTAGGGTGGGTCAAAAAAATCAACTATTTTTTTTTTTACAATTAATACGGAAAAATGGGTTACTAGGCACCTTAAAAAAATTCTCACCAAATATGAACTCTTAATTTTAATAGGAAGATCTTCCGCGTCGCAGTTTTTCATTTTTTTCTCAGTCCAATAGAAAAAAATTCATTCCTCATCATTAATTGGTCGTACAGAAAAATTTTTTCTAAGAATTTTGTAGGAAATTTAATGCTCTACAAAAAAGGTATCTTATGTTTTTTCCGTAAACCTCACCATTTCACTAATATTGAAGATTTAAGATTGATTATTTTAAGTCAAATGTCACTTTTGTTTATGAATTTTATAACTCGACAAGAAATGGCTATTATTGAATAGGCAATAGAAATTTTTGTAGCAAATTAACTGCTCTATAAAAATGGTATCTTATGTTTTGGCGATTAAATTAAGCGTTCAAAAGATATTCATCATCAAACTTTCATGTATACCGATTTTAAGAGTTTTTGATTAAATATTCAAAAAATTTCAATTTAATCTATCAGTTTTGAGAAAATTTACACGAAAAAAATTTTTTTTTATCAACTGAGAAACTTCAAAATGTTTTTCAAGCTTTTTTTTATGTGTAAGTATTTTTATCTACATTTAAAAAAATAAATTGTACATTATTTATCGCTTAGTTAATCATTTATAAATAAAAAAAGCAAAGTTATCATTATAAATATATTATGATTTCAGTTTTAGAGAATTGATAGAAAAAATTTACATTTAATTCTGCAAAAAAATATAAGTGACTTTGTTTCTAAGAAGTCATTAAAACTTTTTGAGATCTTTGATCTGCCGTATGATTTTCTTGACAAAAATATTGATTTATGGTCTACTGATGAGAGTTATAATGAAAATAAAGAATTTTTCGCACAATTGAAAGTTGTTAATGATGTGGCAGAGCGAGGTGTCGCATTAGTAAGTGAATATAACCAATGCTTAACGAAAGACGAAGAGCAATTTCAATTTTTATTGCAAGTTGTGAAAGAGCATCGAAAAAACTACCCTACTTGCAACAAAAAATTGTTTGAAAATAAATAGCTCAGTTGAAAATTGAAATAAAAAACTTTCTTATAACTAATTGGACATTTTTTTCTCTAAAACTGAAATCATAATATATTTATAATGATAACTTTGCTTTTTTTATTTATAAATGATTAACTAAGCGATAAATAATGTACAATTTATTTTTTTAAATGTAGATAAAAATACTTACACATAAAAAAAAGCTTGAAAAACATTTTGAAGTTTCTCAGTTGATAAAAAAAAATTTTTTTCGTGTAAATTTTCTCAAAACTGATAGATTAAATTGAAATTTTTTGAATATTTAATCAAAAACTCTTAAAATCGGTATACATGAAAGTTTGATGATGAATATCTTTTGAACGCTTAATTTAATCGCCAAAACATAAGATACCATTTTTATAGAGCAGTTAATTTGCTACAAAAATTTCTATTGCCTATTCAATAATAGCCATTTCTTGTCGAGTTATAAAATTCATAAACAAAAGTGACATTTGACTTAAAATAATCAATCTTAAATCTTCAATATTAGTGAAATGGTGAGGTTTACGGAAAAAACATAAGATACCTTTTTTGTAGAGCATTAAATTTCCTACAAAATTCTTAGAAAAAATTTTTCTGTACGACCAATTAATGATGAGGAATGAATTTTTTTCTATTGGACTGAGAAAAAAATGAAAAACTGCGACGCGGAAGATCTTCCTATTAAAATTAAGAGTTCATATTTGGTGAGAATTTTTTTAAGGTGCCTAGTAACCCATTTTTCCGTATTAATTGTAAAAAAAAAAATAGTTGATTTTTTTGACCCACCCTAATGACTATGGCTAATACATCGCGTTTATAGTTTTAAAAATAACATCATTAATGGCTAGCTACATTAGTGTACATGTCTTTGCTTTATACGTTGTTGGCGGACAAACGTAAGGGTATGGCTTCGCTGTCGGCTACTAAGAAGGTGAGGATAAGGACGCGTCCAGTTGGATCTGGAAAGCTATGTTTCCCCGACTCCCACCGCCGAAATGACGCCCCCCCACCATATTCACCCCCAAAGAAAGGGAAGAAAAAGAAGGACCCACTCAAGTTTCCGCTTTAGAGGCCCCAATTACGGAGGATTTTGCCGGCCTCTAAATCCAAGAAAAATGTGTCGTTTCTAAATCCAAATCGGCGGACTAGAATGTCAGTTGAGCTTAACTACGTGAGACATCCCTGACATTCTAGATATATGCTCTCATAGGGACCCAGGTTGGCTTAGTGGATAGTTTGTTTGGCCTCTAGTACAGTGATAGTTTGGCCTCTTTCTTTAATGGAGAAGGTACATTTTGCCACTTAGCACTAGAGTCCCAAACACACACACACGAAGCACGCGGCTTTAGGTGGTGCGGTCTTCCCCTGTATCCGCGACCCGTGTGTGTGTCGCGAGAGAAGACATTCCCCTGAGTTTACAAAAAAAGAACTCTATACTTCGTCTAATGTAACTATTGTCCTCACCACGACACTCGGCTTCTGTAAGCATAAAAACCATTTTATTGAATCGCTTATCGATAATAAGAATTTTATGGACGAGCTAGTTGTCTCATTCGGGTTTGCGCGGTTGTCACTCGTTCAAATTTCCGTTCCTAGCTTTTTATTGTACTATTTTATGGTACGGCCATAACCGTTGTAAATTTAACTCAGTTTTGATCGATGTTCATCTATGAGAGAGGTCAAATTCCGCTGGAAGTATTAGCTATTACTGTATTTAATAGGTCTCTAGAATTTTTCTTTAGATTTATGTATCTAAGCTTTGTTTGTTTCGTTGGTTTTCGGTTGGAAAGTAGTTCCAATATGGAAGTATTGCGTTTTTCATGATGAAATGTACGCTATGAAGCGCTTGTGTAGACGGCACCGCCAACACCGCGCCGTTGCCTCGCTGCTATGTTGTGAACTCCGCTCTTCTATACCGCCAAACCATTGCTGATGACCGTTGACTAGACACTGTAGAATATTTTTTGAAGGTTGTACATATAAGTTAAAAGTCCACTATCTATTATATGTTATGTACACCGCTTCGCAATGTGTTATCTCTATTTAAGTAGAAGAAGTGACAAGAAGCTCCTCAGTAACACGTCAAGCTTAAAATTCAATTCGGAGTCCGAGGATCGGCGTCTTACTTTTTTTCTCCTCCTATTTTTTTTGAAGTCGGGCAAATGTCTTTCGCACACTACCGGGTCTTTGGCTAGGGATTGGCAAAAAGCGAGGAGAGGTGAAGCCACCAGAGCCAATCGCCAGCTTGTGTGGAAACAAGACTACTCAATACTCCACTAAAACCATCCTCCCATGTGCCGCGGGCTCATGGTAAGAAAAGCATGATACTTAGAACGTAGTTACGCCCACGCTGATACTAGCGCATCAGTGCTTGAGAGTGCCCCGATAATCAGGGCAAACTCACTTTGTCAACAGGGGTGAAGACTCCTCCGCTCCCTAGATGCTCGAGAGCCCCTGAAAGTCTTCAACACTATGTTAGTAGTAGTCTCCCAGGGATAATCCACTGCTGGACGTAGGCCTCCCCAAGTCGGCGCCACTCATTCAGGTGGTTGATTTTCCTTATTCAGCGCCTACCGGTGACCTTGAGCAGGTCGTCAGTCCATCGGGGTGCATCTCCGATGGAAATGGCAGCACTGCGGCTATCAACCCGCATGCCAAGCGTGGTAACTACGGCATCGATTTCTCATGAAGAAGCACTTATTACCATTAGCAGAATTTTTCTCACAAAAAAAAACAAAATTTCTTTAGCTTAGTGCTCAGGCAAACGGCCGACCTGATGGAAAGCGGTTACCGTCTCCTAAAGACGTTTACAACATGATAAGATGGATAAGACACGTAAAGGTGAATTCACAGTTATGTTGCGCACAATCGCTTCGGGGCGCAATATACCGAAATTGTTTTTTTATAAAAAAAACCCTCGAATTCCTTAACGCTAGATTTTCTTTTTCGATCAGAAGCCGAACGCTTATTTCTTGTAGTTTTTCTTGGATTTTTCAATAGAAAAGGTTTAGTGCGGACTCATCTGCGACCGCAATCCGAGGTCTTGATTTAAACAGGATCGGCCGACCTCGTTTGAAAACATACGAGAGTGTTTTCGGAGATTGCCCGCTAGGATTGCAATTGACTGAAATAATTGAAGAGACAAAATGACAACATAAACAATAAATTAGAAGTTGATACAATATAACCTACAATACCTTAATGGAATTCGCAAAACACCGAATCAAAAATAATGCTTAGATCTTTTTCATATTTGTACAAACTCTTTGTGCAGTCATGGTCGTATCATAAGATAGAAAAACAATAATTCATGTTCTAATGTGTATAAAATAAAAATATATTTGTATATTTAATCATTTCATTTTGAAGTATTCTTGACAAATACATCGAAAGTTAATTTAACCACCATCTGTAAGCTCACCACGTTAAAAAATTGTGCTGGCGTTGTATAAATCTATAGAAATACTAAAATTATTGTAATATTAAGTTGGACGTAAAATGGAATCTTCGTTGAGAAGCATGCACCGCGTAGACAATTTTTCTGACATAATAACCATATCGTTACAATTACCATGTCATGGTTAAGAAAATCAATGGAAAGTTGCAAATTAAATTTACTGCATTTGGACAAGCGTGGCGGGTATAGAACACTATTCGTTCACTACACAAGGCTCGGTAGAGGAACATTTACTCATGGGATGATATTATTTTATGGAGAACGTAGAAACTACAAACAAACGTCAGACGAGCGTCAGTCGCTCAGAATGAACTGCCGTATGTTTCGAAACTCGTGAAACATAAGCAGCCAGCAGGGTCGACTATCAACGCGCTCGTTTCGCCCTCCACGAAGGCCGTAAGCCGAAAACAGGTTGACCTTCGCCTTTGGAGATTCTTTGATTAAACTCATCCCAATCGTGTCGTCTTCGAGACATCACTGTACCCCACGGGTGTAGAAAATTATATGACCTGAACAAAGGAGGCCTGCACATGAGGAAGTAAAAGGATGTGTTTTTCCATAATTTTGTAAGAATGGAGGAAATCTCTATGTATGTGTTGTTATTATGTTCTTGCTTCATCTGGAATAATTTTTAGTTGACCGTTTGACGCAGATGTAGTGATGGGTTTAACGTGTTGATTATCATGCAATATTGTTATTACTTATTAAATCACACACACACACACACACACACACACACACACACACACATAATGAATTTTAGTAGTGATTTTAATCTTTTGATTTAGTTTTATTTTAGGCTTACAGTTATGGTATACACATACATGGTTTTCCTTTCACTAAATTTACCAAGTATGTTAGAGAGATTTCATCCTTGTGATTGACCCTAACGATCGATTCAATAAAATTACAGGGTGTAATTTTTATAGATTTTAGTCGGTTCGATTCCCGCGTGAAGCAAGAAAATGTTCGAAAATCGTTGAATGCAGTTTTATTTCTTTTTCAAAAATAAAGAAATGTTTCTTTGGAGTAAAATTTATTATCTCTATTATTTAGAGTACTTTCCCTCCAGGTGGCATTAAAAAACTCCACCTGTATATATATATATATAAGTTATAGTACAAGAATATTAAAAAATGATAACAAGCCTCCACCTATTGTTAAAATTAAAACATACATACGCGATATCGAGAGATATCAAACATTAAAAAAATAACTTTTAGGTCTAAAAAAAACTTTAAGTCAGTGTGCGTGACGTATATATTATTCAAGTTCATGTTAAATGTGTGTGCTCGATACTCCTAAATGACTTTGGTCTGGGTGTGGTTGCAGATCCGCGACTGGGTGTCCGTGGAGGTGGACATGCTGCGAGCGCAGCCCGTCGCCGTGGGCGACGTGGACGACATCCTCAGCCAGCTGGACAAGCAGAAGGTAAGCATTAGTATTGGAGTCATATATTCTCTTATCAAGCCAGCATTTTTTGGGCTTAACTTTTCTACGGGGACCACCCCTAATGTGTAGTCACTCTAGCAATGTGTAGCGACATACCAATTACTTCAAAAAGGCCATGAAAGTTATATAACAATGGACTATGTAAATTTTGTAGAAAAAGAAGTGTGGGGGGCAATTTAGATGGAAGTGTGAGATTGAGCACGCACGTACCTAATTAATGGGCAAGAAGTACAGCTTCTCCTCACTTTCACTTCTTCTTCGCTTTAGTTCAATTGTTTTAATATATTTATAGTATTTAATTTGATGTGTAGGTATTTATTGTATTTTATATTATATATGTTTATTAAATTTCATGATTGCGGTGTGGAGTGGGTTATTAATTTTGTTTTATATTATTAGCGGTATCAATTTAATTTATGTACATATTTGCAATAGCGGGGCCTATTTACTTAAATGGACAGACGGATATACAATTTCATAACACGGCCAAAAGGCTTCGAAACCCAATTACTTCAATTAAAAGCAGTTTGTGTATTGTTTAATTCTCGCACGATATGTTGATAGAAATCCAATATTTCGTTCTTCGCTGGCACGACTCGATTTACTACTTTCAAAATAATTTACCATTTAATATTCAACTCTAATTCGACCCTCGTATAGTTTAATTTGATTTGGCTTAGTTAACTAGTCAGTGCCTTTTGTTCGAACCCCGGTCCTTTAACAAAGATATTGGATTAACATAGAAAATGTGGGGCAGAGGCGTGATTTCTTATAAATCAATGAGGCAGTGTGACTATTGTAAGAAACCTGAATTGATAATATAGATACCTTTGAATATTATATAATACTAGCTGTGCTACTGTGCTAGTTTCCGCGTGGAGTTTTTTTCGCCTAACCCTAATTATAAAAATAGCCTAAGGTACTCGTTATAACATCAGCTATCTGCCAGAAGAAGTTTCATAAAAATCGGCCCAGCCTTTTCAGAAATTACCCGGAACATCCAGACAGACAGAATTTAATAATTGATGTTTTAATCTAAGTACCGTACAATTACAAACAGACATTTCGATTTTATTCATCTGTATAGATGCATAGACTAGCTGTGTCAGTGAAACTTTGTTTTCGTTGCCATGACGATGTATTTAGTGAATTACAAAGGCGGCGGAACTCGATCGCAGCGCCATCTTTTGGGTGTATTTGTTTATCCCACGGAAACAACATCACTTATCGGGATACAAAGTATCCTAAGTGTTGACCCAGGATATGAGCCAGCTCTGTGTCGAATTTCATTTAAATCCGTTCAGTAGTTTTCACGTGATGCTCTGACAGATGTATAGATATATATGATAAAAAAATGTGTGTGAAACTTGCACATCGAAGTGTCAAATCTGTCATTCCACCCCGTGGTAGGTATTCTGTCCGCGGCAGGTATACTGTTCGTTCGCCTATAAGTAGATAATCCGAGCCCAGCAGTGGGACGTTTATGGGCTATTGTTATTGTATTATAGACATGCACTTTAAATTATCGTAGGTACATAACAATGAATACATTCTCTTTAAATTTTGTTCTGTGATACTTATTCTGTGATATTAGGGATGTGAAAGGCCCCTTGAAAATGAAGTATAAAGTCGTAAACAATAGCTAGTGAGCTTCGTGCCTCGGGGCTCTATTGGCCCACTGGGATACTCAACAAAGACATCGAAATAGGAATGTATTAACTGACGTGTACTTCGGAACTGTCCAAACGAGATTTATATTTCGATTAAGGCAACTGTCATACAGTGGATGCAAAAACATATATTTTAAGCATTGAGCTAGTATATCTAAATATTTTTTTATCTGAACTATTGTTATTTTCTTCTATCTTTATATTAATGACTGCCTCTATGATTCAGTCGTTTGAAACTTCCCCCCTAGTTCACTAGAATATTCTGGTCAGATATGATAAATTTCGTAAACTATCCTTCCGTTAATTTACTATGGTCTGCATATCTGGGATC
The DNA here is from genome assembly GCA_012273795.1 of Dendrolimus punctatus. Lineage (NCBI taxonomy): Eukaryota > Metazoa > Arthropoda > Insecta > Lepidoptera > Lasiocampidae > Dendrolimus > Dendrolimus punctatus. Next base: position 2,458,853 of record CM022547.1, on the reverse strand, counting down.
AGCCCCAGAGTGGTCTATTCCCCTGAACAGATGTAGATGAATTTTTTGTGTGTATTTGAGTGAGTCCCGGAATGGTAAGATTCACAATTGGAACGGGTACGTCGCGCTGGAAACGGGTTCTGGGATCCTCCTAAATCCCTGGACTGATTTTAATGATTTTTAGTTTTAGTTGTTATAGCGGGTCTCCGGATGGTTAAGATTCTCTATCGGACTCGATAGGTGGTGCTTCAAAAAATTCAATTTTTTTTCAGGACACCACCACGTCTGTCGGGTCCGCTAGTTATGTCACTGCCCTTGTCAGAATAAATAAGATTAAATTTTGTCACTGCTTACAACCAAAGGCCCTATTAATAGGCATGTCTGAACCAACGGAACAGGGAATCGAACCCGCATAATAATGAGCAGGCAATTAATACCTTACACCATTAAACCTCTCTGGGGATTAGTTGTAATAAGTGTTTAGACAAAGTTCCTCTGTGGACATGTTGTAAACTTGTAACCGAACTAGTTTCGTACTATAATCTAAATTCCGCCATTTATAATTTTGATGATTATCACTAGGCGTGAGGCATATTTATGCTAACAGTTATTAACAACAGATATTCACAGACAACAGATAACATTTGTTATATCGAGAACAAAATACCTGTTGTCTCAATAACAGGCACATAACATAACAATAACAAATTCCTATTTACGTCTTTTATTAACTGTTCTATTCATTACTATTTTTCTCTCGATCTATCTAAGCAAATCATTATTAAGCTAAAAAGGGATGCACCTATTAATTTATTCATACCTGTGTCTCATTTACACTTCAAGAACTTATACGGGCAAGAACGAGTAATAATTATAAAGTAACAAAATGTAAAGCATTTAAGATGCGCACACATTACGGCACCCGTGAGATGCGTTCGGAAACAATGTGCACGCCAAGAATCGGACACGGCTTGTGTGTTGCCCATTTTTCAATTAATATGTAAGCGTTAGATTGGCGCTTGGCGATTTTTTTTAGTTACTCAAACTGGGACAATCGACCTCGCAGACGCATGCAGATATATATACATAGACAAAACTTTTTTGTTATAATAAGATTGCTGCCAGTTAACTTTTAAAGCTTTTCCACATTTTCGCAATAATGTCCGCGAGATCTTGGAGCTAAGAACGCAAGAAGTTCTCGAGAAAATATGCTAGTGTAGTGTAGACTTTACCGCAAGCCGCATAAAGGAACTTCATTCCAATAAAAACTAAATAAAGGTATGTTATTTAAATAACAGATAATCAATGCTGTATTTTTGTTTTATGTATTTTTGGATAACAGTAACAGGAGTAGAGATGGTCGTTTTTGTAAAAACGTTTTTGAGCAACGATGCCAGTAGACGATGCCGGCATCCGATGCCGATATATTGAAAAACGGATGCCCGCAATATCCGATGCGAACTTCACCGAATGCGAGCGAGCGAGAGGCACCGTTGACCACGCCACGGAAAACGCAACGATGACAAACCGAAGACTCGACGTATCGCTCGCTCGCTAACTCTCGGGTGCTCTCGGTACGATCGGTGGTTGTGCAAGACAAACAATCAACGTAATACAACACTAGGGCGTGCGTAACTGTTATAAATTTTTGTAATAATATAGGTACTTATTTATTTTTTAAAGTATCTCATGTATTTTTTAACAATCCCACTGAATGGTGGCTTCGTCATTCCAAAATAAACTCGACGACGTTGGCAGAAATATACCGTTCGAGGTGCAGTATTATTATAACTTCTGTGCCATACGAACAGATATTCTCCAAAGCCATATTTTCAATGAACAAAGAACTCGTCTTACAAGTTTCAAATTTGTTCAAAATTGGTTTTTCTTAATGTAAACTCTAATTTTGTTAAAAATAACGACTAATATTAATTAACTTATGTTTATTTTTAACTTCCACACTTTTAAAACAATATACCAGTAGAAGTCGTAATGTTGAATATCGCATCTAAATAATTTACATAACTACTAGACAACAGGCATCCAATGTCATACGCAGAGTTGCAGATACTTTAGCCGGCAACTAATTTTGGCAAATCGAATCGATGCCAGAAATAACGATGCCGGCATCGGATGCGGTTTACAATTAACGATGCGCATCGGATGTCAAAATTTAACGAAAACGCCCATCGCTAAACAGGAGTAACAGATAATTAAATTGACCTGTTATAACTCATTACTCACCTCTAATTATCACTTGATGAAAGTTGAATGAAAGGTGTCATTTTTTCCAATTGTATAAATTCCCAGAAAGCGATATTAAACTTACGTGAAAGATGCTCACTAACATGTGTAATGTTATCCGTCATCGAATGGAAGTTTATCATATACGAAGATTTAAAACAGTGCGTTTTAGGGTACAACGCCATCTAGTTTTGGATTGGTAAATTCGTATATTAGTACCAATTCAGACACCATATTGAATAGGGGGAGCCGATTGCAAAGAAACTTAAATGTGGAGCAGTAAAGTTTCTAATAAGGCTTTAAGTATATTTTAATTCTTGTTAATTTTCAATTTATTAAAAGTGAGAAACTTATAACCGCACCCCATTATCTTCCAAGTTTACTAGCTGAATAATGTATGAAAATTATCAAATCAGAAATATTCTCAAATGATCTATATCTTGAACCAAGAATGTAATGATTTCCTAAACTTTTATTATTTTGGTGAAAATTGCTCAAGTATCAACTGCTGTTTATAAACTAGCTTCACTTAAAATACCTTATAACTCAATGATACCTATATATTTATATACAACAATATTATTGAAAGAGAAGAAACTAGAACGAATGCAAGTATAATGGTCGATGATGTTATGCTGGAACAATGAATGAGTTTGTATATCTTGGATGTGCTTTTAGCAGGGATGGAAGGTACACCGCTGACATAGAAAGAAGAGTAAATTTGGGGAATAGTGTGAATGGAGCGTTAGGTAAAATTCTAGGCGCTAAAAACCTCAGCCAGAAGGCCCAGCTTGCCATACACAACGCGGTGCTGGTACCTACGCTCACGTATGGAAGCGAGAGTTGGGTATGGAACAGAGAGCATGAAAGTAGAGTAAACGCGGTCGAAATGCGAGCACTGCGCAAAATCTGCGAAGTGACGCTCGCGGACCGCGTTCGTAATACCGAAGTAAGAAAGAGAGTTGGTCTGAAAGAGAGTGTCGGGGTGAAGGTAAGGAAAGGAATGCTCCGGTGGTTCGGGCATGTGGAAAGAATGTATGATGAAAGAATGACTAAACACATATACAATGCAAAAGTGGATGGATGCAGAAGTCGCGGAAGGCCACGACACACCTTCCATGATCAAATTGATCATGTATTAGCAGAAGGTGATTTTAGGAGCCTTAAGAACAGACGAGCGTGCATGACAAGAGCTATGAATGTCAAAGAAGCAAGTGAGGTGTGTAAGAATGGGCCTGTGTGGCGCTCTGTTGTTCGTGCCTACCCCGCAAGGGACCTGGCGTGAAGTTATGTATGTATGTATGTAACAATATTATTTCATAATTTCTTACAGGCTTTGGAGTGAATATAATAATTTGTCATATTTAGACTCAAAATATAACGATTAAGTCCTGGATGTAGATGCCACATTCTTTTTTTACGAGGTGTAATCCATCATGGACACCCTACCGCTTGGGGAAAATAGTAGGATAGTGTTGAACTCCCGATGGCATGCTCGGACCTACCAACTAAATCACCTCTTTAGTCTATATTGACGCCGTTTGTCAGGACCTCGGAAACCAAAGATACATCCAATGGTTTTGACGGCGATGGCTTATAGAGCACCTCTTGCATAGAGTGGAATGTGGGTTCACCACCATTGTCAATAAGTTCAGCGTAGCGCCATCTCTAGACCAGTATCTGAACGATAAGTATCCCCACCTTATCGTTCATGGCCATAGATCGTCCTAAATTCTAGAAAGTAAAGCTAGGGTGCTTGGCCTTTAGTGTCATATCTATAGTAGGGGTCTTCTTTGCAGCCTTAAACATTGGACACGACAAGAGAAGTAGTTGCTATATAAATGATTATAAAAATACCTTTATAAACGTTTGATTCCTAATTTGATTAGTATTTAGGAATATACTCATGTAGTTAACAGTACGGATTTTAGTTTAAAAATGGCGTGACATAATTTGTGATAAAATACCTAAACAACCTTGAAAATTTCAATAATAATATTCAATTAAGGAAACCATATTTGACATTCCCGCTATGCACGAAATCTTGCTGACTACTGCAGATTATTTCCGTATGTTCACTATTTAAAGGGTCGTAAGAGGTCGCTGCGCATGCGTCGAGTTTTAGTGTTGCCAAATGTCGATAGAAGACTTGATATCGATAGTAATGCATCTATAATCGATGTATCATCAAGATTTTTCCCTTCAGAAGTTCACTTGGCTCCACTTGCATTGGTTTCACAGAAAGTCTTATATTGTCTGGATAAAAGTATCTATAATATAACCATTGCCCCTTAATAAAGTATATAATTGTATATTTTTTTTTGAAAATACTGTTTTTTTGTTATAGAGTTTATACTTTTGCCTTAACCTAAACGTCTATACATCCCGATAGGGTAAAACATGATTTATTTTTTCATCGAAATATAATGTATCCTATCACCGTGTTTTATACAGATAAAGATATTTTAATTTGTTTTTATTATTATTTGAGACTGAAAGGCCATGTTTTTAAGCAAAAAATGAATTCGATTGGTTTGAAAAACAAGCACATATCACAAATAACAAGCACAAACTTATTGTTGAAATAATATGTTAGTATTCGTCAACAAAGTAAAAATTGTTTAATGTTATTAATTTATTAAATCTAAGAGGAATACTATTTTTAGATGTTTGTTAACTGTTATTTATTTAAACTGAAAAAGTTGTATTTAAAAATATCTATGCTTATGCTATACATTCTTTTGCATAAATTATTTTAAAGAGGCTGCGCAAGAAACAAAAAAGTCAATAAGATCTTTGTACTCAATATAGTTTTATTGCATTTAGATATTCCTGTATGTCTACAACATTTAATCTCTATTCATGAACTTGTGTTTTAAGAAATAAACATTTACTGATCGATAGATTAATTTTTTTAGGGTTTTAGATTTGTCATATTTTAGTGGAAATATAGTCTTTGGTTTTCTTTATAGCTTTAAATAGTTATGAATAACTAAGAAAAAATAATATATAAAATGAAATATGTGCTACTTAATATTATCTCTACTCGATATCGATAATCGTAACCATAATACAGTCGATGACGAGTATCGACCATTACCCCTTCACTATATTTCACCTACCTCACACTCTTACGAATTGCGGGTGGTTACTGGAAAAGGGGGTTTCGTTGCTAGGCAACCACTGTCGACAAGCCCCACGTGTTTTAAAGTATCACCTGTGCCGGGGATTATGTCAGTCTGGCTCCGACCAGCGGGGAGGCAAGACTTGTAATAGTTTGAAAGTTCTTCTCGTTAGTGACTTATTAAAAAAAAACTCTCCATAAAAGCTTATACGCTTATAATTATGTTGATGCTGCACATCTGATTATGGTCTTCCTGAATGTGTAGATTTTTTTATTATTATCTAAAAATATCTGATAAATCAAGTGCCATGTTAGCTGTCACTTACCATCAAGCAAACAGTTCACTCATATGAACAAACACGCACGGGGCTTTGTTGTTTTTCGGGCTAAATCTTAGTCGTCCGAACTCGTATACTGAGGTTCCGGTTCCGCATGGTAAATTCTCAAATGCACTTTCCATTAATTACTATGGTCTGGGTGTCTGGGATCGGCCCCAGAGTAGTCCGTTGTATATTATCCATAACAGAAGCGATAAATGCTTTTTCTTCAGCTGGTGCAAATATTGAAAACTTGTAAACACTGTAATTACTTGAATTTTTAAATTGTAAGCACTTCCGTTATCCCAGTTTCGCTAAGGGCAATTTCCTTTTCATCTAAATCCCTTGTACTTGTGCTGGGTGAAAATATTTTCAAGAAAATTAAGACAAAAAGCTTTCATCTTGGGATATTATTGCCAGATACTTGAGTTTTACTAGATTTTCATATTTTTTTGTGCTCAATTGATTAATTGGGTATTTGACAGTGAAATCAACTGACACTCTTTATCATCATACAAAATGTTATAGCCTTCTTGATTTTGTATTAGAATTCTGTCTTACGATGCCACAATTTTAATGAATCAATTTTTTATTAATTTTCGTTTGAACTATAATTATAATTGGTTGTATAATGAACGCTGTTGAAGTTACTACAAATCTGTATTATACATATCAACAATTGATAGACAAATATCGCATATTAAATTATAATAATATTTTGTTAAGTTTTCGCGACTAGTACACACAATAAAACTACGTTTTAACGGTTTTAAGCGCGGTGATTTATTTGATTTTTATTATTCTGACGTTTCGGCCACATTCCTGTAGCCGTGATCACGAAAGACAAAGCTATCAAGTGTCAATGAGTATTGATGGATGAGTGATCACGGCTACTGAAAAGTGGCCTAAACGTCGGAATTACCAAAATCAAATAAATTACCGCGCTGAAAACCATTAAAAAGTAGTTTTATTATACTTAATAGTTTAAATTAAAGTACGTTATGTAGCAGATCATTGCCAGCGGGGAGCGTGCACAACTGTTGGAAGTTAGGTGATAAGAAGATGTTTTGACATCTGCTGTTTTGTATAATACTGGTTTAGAAATAATTGTAATATATGTCAAATATCCAATTTAGCATTGACACATAATCTAACGCAAACAAAGTTTTGGTGGGACTACTAGTAAATAAATAAAATAATTCAAAAATATTTGTTTGATAAAAAAATATTCAGGAAAATGTAATATACGAGCTGGCATCACAATCCGGGAATGAGGCACCATAAAAATGTTAATACAACCTGTTGGTGAACCATTCAAACGTGACCTCCACTCGTCTGTAGCAATTATCCTAAATCGTCTTGAGTTATAGCCGAGGGGGAGGCAGGGGAGCTCTATTTATGTTGGCGCTTTACGCAAGATCGATAAACGCCGGGAGGTGCCTGGCGGGGTTAGGGATGTGCCACGCCAAAGGATTATCTTTGTTTATGTCGATGACTCAATATGATATTTACGACATTATTCGGGTTTATGATTCCGTTTCATTGCTTTTCCGTATTGGTTTATTGCTTCCACACGAGTTTTCATGTTCACTCGTAGTTAATAAAACGACTTTTATGCAAGTTTAACATTTTTGTATGAAATTAAAAACGTTTACAGCTTAAATGTACTAAGTTAAATATTTTCTCACTGGCCATCGGATAACTAGGACTTTTGCAAAGATAGTATGCGGTTTTAGGCAAGCAAAGATGTGAAATTTACTGACATTTTTATGTAAATGTGATCTTACTTGTATTATTATCATCTACATCTATACTACCTAGCGGCGTCGGTTTGTGTTGAACTATCACAAAAAATTGGTCACAAAACTGATTGGGCTTTTAAGTTATTAACATAATTATTATTGTATAGTATCTTAATGTATTTTGTAAACTATAAAATTGGCAAAATACACCGATACCTAAATTTTTAGTTAGAGTTATCTAACTAACTTGATTGTATACCGTTACAGAATATTTATATAAGCTATATAGTATAGGTATTTCTATAATAGTTATAGAAAGTTACATTGACATAATATTTTGTCGCTAATCACAAAACGAATTATGATGAATTTCGTTGAGAATAGGAATATATAAAAACCAAACGTCAGATTAAAGTGAATTGTTAATTTAGACACACTTGAAACAGTTAAACAAAGTTTCATTAACAACATTATTATGGAGAATCCTCTTATTACACAAAACAGAAAGTGACATTGAGATTGGTACCTAACTAACTCTGTTTGCTCAGCGACCCAGAGTGAGTCTTGGCGTACAAAATGAGAGCACGTATCGTGTTTCTTTCGTTTTCGATTTCGGAATAATACGTTTTTCCGTAAACGGGCTGCTAACCCGTTGCATAACCCCCAAAATGCTGGACGAGCACACCCATAAATCGAACTTAGCCGGAAGCGTACCTAGGCTGTACTATTGACCATTCCCCCATCATGTTACAGTTTAGAAATATGCAAGTTGTACCTTAAAAGAAGGGTATTCCAAGTTTTAGCCTTACACAAGCAACTAGTTTTGTTTTATTCACAATTTTGTCCCTTGTGTAAAACTGCACTTTTTCTGTACGCCTATTTGTTATGAAGCCCTCGATATGTAATAATTACATATCGATAGGGTCGATATTTCTTTACGTTATTGATAAGAGTCGGCCCATGCCTAGTCACCCAGTGGCAGAGCCGGCATCGCAAGGGTTGGGCGTCTGCACTTTTGTACTAATTGTAACAATCTAATTGGATTGCCACCATCCTCAATTGTAAATTTAAACAGCCTATTCAATTGTTCTAAATGAGCGCATCTTTATTTATTTCATTTCTTAGAATACAATTGTTTTACTACTGTTTGTCGCAATTAGAGAGCCTTAAGGCTAATTAAACTTAATTAACATTAAACTCTTAGTTAAAACTGTATTTTTTTTAACTACAATGAAAAATATAAAATGCTGAGGTTTAAAAAATCTCAAGTTTATATATTTACATGAACTAAGAGTGTAAGAATAAGTTCGTATCATAGTAGTTCAAAATTGTTTTATATCACTAGTGATCGTCACATCACTAGTGATATGTAACAATTTTGAAATATCCGTATTCGTATCCGCGGATATCCGAGAGAGAAGAAATATTACTTTTTGGCGGATCTTCTACGGATATTTTACGTTATTAAATTTCAATACATAGATGAAATTCTATATATACGTGATTAGGTAGCAATGAAACACTATTAAATTCCATTAAAATTATTTTTTATTTCTTAAAATAAAATATTAGGCATTTTTATATTATAAACATTTATTATAGTGAGTGACCAATACTACGTACCACGAAGGCATTAAATCAGCTATCTGTATATTAATACGTGAAATAAAAACACAGCAAAAAATGTATACCTCTTTTACAAAAAATACGGGGATGGAGGAGTATGTAATTTTGTACACTTACAGTTCATACAGAGAAGGAGTGCAGAATGCTATTTTTGAAGTTATACTTCTTTAGCTGCGATGAGAGTATATTTTTACGATGCACGCGCACACCGTCACACGAAAAAGCTACACCATGAAGTTAGTTATAGTCAACATTTTCGTTTTTCAGGCTGGGCGAGTGTAGGATGGTGATTGACCAACAAAATGTTAATAGATAGATTGTGAGACGAGCATTGTAATATTTCTATACTTTATTGTGTTTTAATTAATATACGAGTTTGATGATTTATAAATTATTTATTTAGTACCTTACATAAATATATATTTAAGTGATCAGCAAAATCAAAGAATTTATTTTAATTCTAATTCCAGTGAATTTATAAAAAAAGTAAGTAATTATATCGCTTTATCTAATACTTGGGTGTGATTGTGATATTTATTTTTCTAAGTTATTTACAGTTAACCTCAGTTTTTGATTGTATTTTGCAATACGGTCGGTTAAAAAAATATTTATTTAACCAATTAAAAAAAGTATAACTTCTAACGCGTGTACATAAGTACACATTTTTTTTTTAAATTATGCATAAATAATACATTAAATCAATTTAAAAAAAAAACATTACACACACTGTGTGCATGTATACTTTTTTGTTTATTGTTATAGTCAAATTAATAGTGTAGCGTTGGCGAAGACTGTGATTATAAAAGTATAAGTCTTTGATATTAATTATTATGGTCGAATTTCGACCACGAACGACCGTCTTTATAATGAGATCAAACACAAAACTTTGTGATAAGCTTATTAAAACAATAAAATATTCAAATAATATAGAAATCTATGAGATAAGTATTAATTAAATCATTTTATAATTAGAAAAATAATTTAAAAAAATACCGACACCGACGAAGTAAATAGTCCGAGGTCCGTATTCGATTCATATCCGCGGATATACATTTTGAATGTTCCAGCATATCTCTACATATTTCATGTATATATCATAATTCTGACGAATAAATAATGTGTATATGTGAGTAGTGTGCATTGGAGCTTTTCAATTTTATCCCGGCGTCTCCCTTCCATCATTGGACAACCAGACCCAGTGGATGCGGCATCGCTATATGCTGGAAATACCAGCTATATGAACAAAGCGCTTTGAATCCACCTTCTGTGTCCGAGTCTGTTTTTCCCCAAACCTAGAACCTGGGTGTTTTCAATTCCCCTGTGAACAGGTGCCTTCCAGGTAAGCGTGCTCGAACTTAGACCATATCTCCGCTCAAAATCAAAATAATTATAATAAAATATCCCTTTCATGTATACAAGAATATTTATTACATAATAATTATCTAGAGGGTATATATGAGGTCGCGAAGGGGGAACAAACAAACACACTTATCTACTCATTAATGTGTTATATTAAGTAGGGGTTCGTGGAATATTTGCAAATGTTTATGTCGAGATATGACAAAGTTTGTGTAACTGAAAGTCAAACAAGTTTAAAACTGAAACTAAGTTTGGAACACCGCGACTCCTGCCATCTATCCGGAGGCAGCTAAAGATACATTTTTCAGCTATTAACTGAAAGTTAGCTGTTTGAGAAGTTGTTAAGAATTCACTGACTTTTATAAAGGAGTGATTTAGCAAAACTGTTTCTACAATGTTTCAGTTGTTTTTAAGGGTTGGATGGTGAAATAAAAAAATTATATATCCGGCCAAGTTACGTTAGAAGGGGCAGGCCCAAGAACGATGGCTTGGCGTTGTGAAGGGTGATATAAGTAATAATGGTTTCAAATTGGTGATGCCGAAGACTGCGCGAAGTGTAGTAGGAAAGCGTATTCCGGGCGGTGAAGCCAATACTCCGAACACAACCGGGATTCAACGCTCGCACGATGATAATGATTATGTCTTCACAAATGATAGTTTGTCAATATGTTTTTCATATGGACATGATTAAAATTTGTAAGACACACACGCATTGTATATTTTCAAGCTAACAAAATCGTTATATTATTATAATATATAATTATATATTGGTATATACCGGGAAACGTTCAAGCTCATCCCAGATACCCAGACTAGAGTAAATAACGGAATATTTTATTACAAAATACGAGGTGAATGCCCTAGTTCATTTTAATATTTATACCAGAATTCAACACCAAGGCGAGGGTGGATACAGAGCTTAGGGCTTTCGTACTATAATCATTTGTTAACAAAGCTCCTTTGTTGCCAGGGTGTGCTCCGGGAGTTGGAGCAGAAGAAGCCTCAGCTGGACGAGCTGCTGCACACCGCTGAGAGCCTCAAGGGCACCGAGAACAGGCAGCAGCTTCATGGCAAAGGTACACTATACCATTGTTGTTATTACAAGTGGCTAGTTGTTGAAATTAGACCGGAATTCATGATTTTGTTTTACGAAAGATTTTCAGGTTTCAGGCTCTGTCACAGAGTTTTTTGCTGGCACCATTTTAAAATTATTTGACATACATCTATACTCTGTGCGATTATTTAATCACAGACTGTCATATTTTTAACATAATCTGTTTAAACGTAAATGTTATTGTTGTAAGTTTTATTCAATGTATTTGTATAGTAACATTTATTATTATATTTAAAAAAAACTAGAATTTCGTCTGCGACGGCGCCGCGTGTCAAAGCGTAGGCAGTAGCTTTATTTACTTTAAAAACAACTTTTTTTCAGTTTTTTACATATAATAATAACAAAAGAACTAAGTCCATATGAGTGTGAGTTGAAGCCGACCTCATCAAAAGTAAAAAAACAAATACATGCTGTTTATGACGATGTAGGCATTTATTAGTGAATTGAAAAACGCGATTTCAGCGCCGTCTGTTTTTTTAATCCCTCTAGTCTATGGAAAGGACATCATTTATTTTTGGATAAAAAGTATCCTATGTTACGCCACGGGACATGCCCTTGCTCTGTGTCGAGTTTCATTTAAATCCGTTCAGTAGTTTTCAAGTGTTGCTCTAATAGACTGACAGGCAGACAGACAACAATTCTAAAAATTGTATTTTCGGAATCTGTTGGTCCGAAATAGGTCCCCTGATTTGTTTTTACATTTTTAAACGCATTGTACAAACTCGAACCATTTACAGATTTAGTGTAGTATAGATAGCTTTCTAAGTTCTCTATATTTTATTATTTATATTAATACGTGAAACAATAACCCCTTTTTCGTAAATTGCGCGGAAGGAGGAGTATGGAATTTCGCACACTTATAGTTCATATAGAGAAGATGCGACGAATAGTAGGATAGCATTTGCATAAAAATATATTAAATCAATAAAAAAGAAACATTACACACACTACCATGTATTTGACACACACACTCATATATAATCTTTTGTTTATTGTTAACGTCATATTAACAGTGTAGTTGGCGAAATCTGTGATTATAGAAGTATAGTCTTTGACAACAGAACATTAACAAAGTTCAAACTTATAAGTTTTATTAGGTTATTTAAATTAATTATGGTCGAGTTTCAACCACTGTGCGACCATTAGTAACTGTTAAGGCCAAAGCCTTACACCAAAAAAATAAAAATAAACCGCAGTGACAGTGACGTGTCACATTAATGCCGTATTGGCGTTCCCGCCCCCTTTCCTTCTCTTCCTGCGCCCGCGCTGATATTGCACTGCGCTGCCCGCTCCCGAAGAATTTAATTCTTTCATAAAAAATCTAATCCAGAGTGTTGTATCAAGTTCTTCAAGAAGATTCGAAAAAAGAACACGGGCCGGCCCAAGAAGCTTAAAAACATCAAAATTCAAGTGAGTGATAAGAAAGTTTCGCAACCATTTACCTACAGTCCATTGTTTTCATACCAGTAACAATATGATATATGAAATGTATTGTCACACTGCTACTGCGTGTGGACTTCACACCACACACACACACACACACACACACATTTATTTATTTATAATATCACAACACAAGAAAACCCCTTAATCTCATTATGAACTTTGTGAACATCGTCTCATGCTCGCCCTCGTTAGAGATACTTTCGCGAGAAAATCCCCTTCACAGCTTCCACGAGTACCGGCGTCCAATTTTCAACCACTTTGGAGAAAAACTAAGGTAGGACATATTAATGTGTGTAAGGAGCTCGTTAGCCAAGTTTACATGTTTTATATTGTTGATGGTAGATAGAAACATCGTGGAGATAAAAAATATTTTCGACGTTTCGTTTCAACATTATTCGTTTAGCTAAATAATAATAAAATCTTTATAACATAGCCATTATAACATAATTGTGTTACAAGTAAAACGTACAAAAAAGATTTTTCAAAGAAACGTAAGCTGTGAAGTCAGCTGGTTGCCAAGACCCCGCATTAGAAACAAATGTGTGTTACAGTTATTCTACTGTTAAATATGTTAAATTACTCGTAGTTAAAAGCTAATTTGTTACATAAAGAGAAAATTGTGAATCCGAAACTAGTAAAGCTGTAAAATATTAGGATTCCGATGAAGCTGTTATTCAAATATTAAATATTCTAATTTCACTGTTCTAACAGTGTATACCAGATGTGTGGTGTCAATGTACCAAAGTCAAAGGGCGCGGGTGCGATCCTGGCCGGAACGCATGCACCACTTAGGCAGTTTTCAGATCTTATATGCATATTGTTACAAGTACCTCGTGCTGATGATAAAGGAAGACATCGCGGTGAAACCTGCTCACTGAGGTGATAGATTTGTCAAACTTGTTGATCCGCCTTAGATAAGAGTGGCGGGTATTGTCCGTTCTCTTGTAAATGCGAGGCCTGAGGCCGTTCTTCAGAAGTGGCTCGAGCCTTTACCACCATTTTGTCGTAAGCGACATTTGGACCTAAGTAAAGGGTGTTTTTTATAGAGGTATAGAACTTTAAGTTGCAATAAAACAACGATGGATTATTCGATTGACATGAATTTTATTTATCCGAAAGATAATCTTGTGGCATTACATTTTAAATATGATTTCTGGCATATGACTGCCACGGCTGGCGCGGATGTAGTTCAATCTGAACGTCCAATTTTCGATGACTTTTTCCAACATTTCCAAAACAAAATTCGCTTATGAAAATCGGGAACAGCGACAATCTCGTTTTGGGCCCATTCCACGAATTTACGCCTTACTTGATGATCGTTTGGCTTCAATTCTTGCACGAGTTGGATTTTGTAAGCACGCAAACCAAGATCCTTCCGCAAAATCTTCCATAAAGTGGATGGACACAGATCCAATTCCTGTGCTCGATGGCGGATGGACTCATTCGGGTCTTCCTCAATGCTACGCTCTACAGCAGCAATAGCTTCTTCTGTACGCACCGTACGGCGTCTCTGGGGATGCGAGTTATCAATAAGAGTAAACGTGGTGCGAAAACATTCTATGGTTAATCGAATTAACTGCTCTGATGGACGATTTTGTCGACGATAAAATGGACGTAGTGCGCGATACGTATTCCGCACAGAACCATTATTTTCGAAATAAAATTGCACTATTTGCAAGCGTTGTTCAGGCGTGAGTCTATTCATGATGAATTGCCAAACCAAACTGAGAATAAATCACTTGACAGCTGTTAAATCGGTCGCCATCTTGAACAGTAATGCCAACTTAAAGTTCTATACCTCTATAAAAAACACCCCATATATTTGTTGTTGCCAAAGGTATTTTAAATTATAATTCTGTTTTTGATTCAGTACGGTCTAATCTAACTATAACTTAAAGTCTTAAATCAAAATAGTTTAAAATACCTTTTGTAAAAAAAAGTGGACCTTGGGCGTCGAAGTGAACGGTCTGAACGCAACCGGGATTTAACGCTCGGTTGATGATGATGACCTTGTGCAACAAAAAATATGGAGGTTCAAATGTCACTTACGATAAAATGATGATAAAGGTGGTAAATATTATAAGCAAATATAGAAGAGTCTGTGATATATTGAATCATCACTACATAGTATAAAACAAAGTCGCCTTTTCTGTCCCTATATCCCTATGTGCGTTTAAATCTTTAAAACTACCCAACGAATTTTGATGTGGTTTTTTCCAATAGATAGAGTGATTCAAGAGGAAGGTTTATATGTATAATACAAGTTTTTCTGTAGTGTATTTAATTTTGTATCAGCATTGCACCCGTGCGAAGCCGGGGCGGGTCGTTAAATATAAAACACTAAAAACAGAAGATCCGTCCGTTATGAACTATACTTAAACTATGTTCTTAACCGAATTCCCTTCTTATTCATAATTCCCTGTTTCCACAGAATAAATTGATTCATGCTCTCCTCCGAGCCGCGCTCCGTTAAATATTACTTCTATCAACATAACATGCAAATGAATAATTACCTAAATCCTTCACCCATAAAGTCCAAAACCTAACAACATGATGTTTTTAATACTTTCAATACAATTTTAATCTTAAATCCATTGAGATAAGATTTCTTCTTAAATGCGCGATTTGTGAAGCACATAAACATTAATAGTGTAGATAAATCTGAACCTTATTATTTGAGCAGTAAAGTTGTTTTTGGCATCGATGTATGAGCTGTTAAAGAGGTGCATTCTTGATACTATGTTAACCAAAGCGATGTTTATGTTCTTTTAGCAATATTCAATTTGTAATGGGCTTGGATTGTGGAGTAACGTGTTTAAATACTGCCACTACTTCGTAATGAATTAATTTTATATTATTGAACATTTTAATAATTATTTATACTTTAATGTTTCAAATACTTAACAGTTATTAGATGTTGAGTATACAATAAAGTGGAATACATTAAATATGAAGTGTAAGAAAGGTGGTTACCATTATAAAAGGTCTTGTTATTAATTATTCAGTGATTTTCTCCCTTGCAAGATCAACGTAGCGGTGTAGGGCGCGTATTTTCGTAGCGCGTAGGGCGGGGCTACGCGCTACGAGGGTCGTACGCTTGGACAGCGGTAGTAGGGTCGTAGCCATCTCCGTCATCGCTGAGTAGTGATTTACGCGTTTTTTAAACCTGTTTGATTTTATACTATATACTCGTAGATACAGAATCGCACTTTCTGGCAGTATAAATGCATTTACTTGTCGGCTAAAGAAGTGGCTATTTGGCAACACCTATAGCTTGAAGGAATTCATGAATTATAAAGATTGATGACAAATAATGTTATTAATGTTAAAACTGAATTTTTTTTAATAATAAACCCGAATAAATAAGTTTATGAATTTGCTATATTGATAATGTTATAAATGCTAAAGTTTGGACGGAGGATTAATTTTGGCACAGATATAGATTATAATCAGAAATAACACATCGGTTACCTTTTATCCCTGAAAAATGTACGGTGGCCATGGTCTAACATTAACGCGAGCGAAGTCGCGCCCTTAAACTAGTAATTTGTATTATAAGAGCAAATATGAGTTCCTTTGTTTCTTTCGCGTCTTAACTAAGCAAAAGGTCGTCTCGAAATTTTGTATAGAATTTGTCAGGGGTGTTCCCGAGGGATAGGTTAATAGATAGATAGGCGAAAATATGGGGCTTCGGTCGCTTTTTTCTGGCGCCACCGTTGTAATTCACTAACAAATACGTCATCATGGCAACGACTATGACAAAGCTATATTTTAAGTTATTTTAAGTTAGTTTTGCCTTCGCTAGATGGCGTTACGGGTATTTTAAATTAAAAATTAAGTTTTTTGCTACACAGTGTTCAGCAAGCAGGCAGATGATACACCTGATCGAAAGTGGTTACCATCGCCTATAGATATTAGTTACACCAAAAGTGCCACCAACACTGCCGCTTTCTTAAGGTAGACTTTCCGTAAAATATCCTTACCAGCGAAGCAACGAGAAAAAGCTGAAAGATAGAAAAGAAAATTGATTCTTTAACATGTTCATATATCGATACAATTGTTTATGTATATTTATCGATAACAGTACATCCCTATTATTCCGACGTATGTAAGATACGAAAACAAACAAGTTGCGCTGGTCAATGCCGTTGCAAGCACAGCGAATGTTTGCGATTCATCATATTTGATACAGCTGTTGCTGTTTGACGGGTACACTTTTATGGGGGTTGTGTTTGATGACCAAGTCATGGAGATCTTACTTATTTAGGGTGCCCCAGACATTTTTGGTAAAAATGGAAGTCTTATGTTTTATTAATATCTGATATTAAATATCAGAATGATTATGAATGAATGAATAATTTATTGTTACAATATATTTCTTTTTAATAATAATATTTCTTTGAATAATCGGCAGACAAACACACACATTGTATATCCCCAAGCTAAGCAAGTTATGCTTGTGTGATGGGTAATATACAACGGAATATTCTGGGGACGATCCCAGACACCTAAACCATAGTAAATAAGACAAAGTTCGTCTCCGAAATTTGCCATGCCAGGAATCGAACCCGGAGCCTCTGCGTTCTAGCGAGTTCGGCCTGCTATATCTATATTATTAATACTTAAAGCAAAAACACAGCAAAAAATTTGTATGAATGAATGAATGAATGAATGAATGAAAACTCTTTATTGTTCACCATAACTTAAACCTAGATATTTAATATAAACATATTACAATTAGAACAATGGGCGGCCTTATCGCTTATAGCGATCTCTTCCAGACAACCCGGTGTCTAAGGAGATATTACAAGAAAATTAAGTAATTGGTGGTTTAACTAAATTCAATAGTAATTGAAGAAAAAAAACAAGATTATTACAATAATAAACTAATTAAGAAGTACATAATTAAAAATATTAAAATAATATGAATTACATATACTTACATGCGAATAATAATAGAATGCCATTTACGGCAATAAATTTTATTTAGTGGACAAATAATGGTCAGTGATCAAGTGTTTGAATGTACCAATGGATGTAGCTTGTCTGATTTTCAAGGGGAGGGAGTTCCACAGGCGAACAGCCTGTACGGCAAAGGAGTTTCCTACAAAGGACGAAGTGTGTTTAGGTATCGTTAGCAGAAGATTTTCATTTGAGCGCAAATTACAGGAATGAGATTGATAGAGGAAACTAAAAAGTTCCTTTAAATATGGGGGAGTACAGGGATTGAAAAGGATATTGTGCAGAAGTACCTCTTTTTACTACAATTGCGCGTACGGGTATGAAGTTTCGCACACCTATAGTTTATATAGAGAAGGACTGCAGAGTGCTAATATAAATATATATAAAATTCATTGAATCAATAAAAAAACATTACACAGACTACCATGTATTTGACACAAACGCATATATTTTTTTTATTGTTAAAGTCAAATTAACAGTGTAGCCTTGGCGAAATCTGTGATTATGGAAGTATAGGCTTTGACATCAGAACCTTCATAATGTTCAAACTTTAATGTAAATTTATTATTATGGTCGAATTTCGACCACGGGCATACATTAGTATTATGTAAATATATGTAATAGATTGCAACCTAAACAATATTAGCCAAGTAATATTTCTTCAACTGTGTACAATGTACATAATGAACTGTGCCGGTAATTAATATTTACTGTGAACAAAGTGACTAATTACGCCCACCCAGTGAAGGAAATTCATGTGGAACCAAGGGAAATGTGCTATTTATATAAGAAAATGTGTGGCCAAGTAATCACTTAACTGAACGTTAAGTAAAATTATATTACTACTTAAAGCCCTTTGTACAGAACATATGTCATAAAGGTTTTATCTATGCAGGAATGGTGAAATAATACAATTCTCTGCGACCTGTCGTAAGAGGCGATAAAACGACCCACAGCCAGGTGGTGGGGTATTTGTCCGACTAGATGGCTACCAACCCTGGTCTAGAGTATGCCGTCATTTACCCTTGGGTTATGTTCCCGCATTAGTGGCCAGGTTCCAGTCTCCCTTTAGAGAGCAGCAGCGCTTTTGTAGCACATTTGGTGTTGCGAATGTTCATAGGCGATGGTAACCGCTTTCCATCAGTGGACCATCTGCCTGTCTGCTGAACTCATGCAAAAAAAAACTTTAGACCATCTTCACAACTTTAAAGATAATCTGAAATTTGGAAGTTTTTTGTTTATAATTGAAATTTTGATATTTAATTTTTCTTGGTCTTTCTCCAAATTTTTGTATGCCCGAAAATCTTTCCAATATTAAAAAGAAAAAAGTTTTTTGAGTCTCAGTCTAGATTTAATCTCAAAGTCAGGAAACACAAACTATTCCCACAGAAATGGAAACCCTTATTAAATATGCCTTACCCAACAATAAGTTCAGTTCAAAAGTAACCCACCGCCCTAAAGTATTATAGGAGCGGAAAATATACCCGCTACGTTTGTTTGTAAAGGTTTGGCTGATTTCACACATCAATAGTTTTGCGGTGTAGGTTTATTCACCATGTTATGCTTTGCCTTATTCTAATTTTCAAAATAAAATGTGTCTGTTTAAAATAAGTTTCCCTGGAGAACACTTTTTAAAGATCATACATGTAAGTCAAAATTTTGTTGTTGTGTTATCGCTGTTCAAAGGAGAAGAAGCTGCAAGAATCTCCCCAGCAACACGCTAATAGTTCGACTGCCTATTTAGGCTTTTCATCTGAGGTTAACCCTCTGCTATTCATTTTGAAAGTAAATAAAAACTGTTCATTAGCCAGAATATTTTGTCACTGATTATAGTAGTAGAAATATTTAGCTCAAATTTATGTTAACTAAATAATGAATTACTGAAAGTAATTTATAAGTACAAAATCATGTTACAAAATTGTTGATTTTTTTTTATTACAATTTATGCCGCGATTTAACAAGGGTGTGTAAAAATTGGGACATGAGACCCACGTATCTTTGGATCGCATAGTTTTTTAATTTTTTGACATCAGGGAAAATCGTTTCCCAGGGACAAAAAATACTGTTTTTATCCCTGTGATCAGGCAACTAAAAGCGTACTTTCAGTTCATTCTTTCAGTTTCAGGAGAAGTGAAAAAAATATTGTAACATTAATTAATTATTACAATGATCATTTTAAATGAATCGCATAAAGCCGCATACTCATCTGCGAGTGCATCGTGTGCCCTTCGCCTCGAGTCCATGAGGCTTAATGTATATAAAAATGATGAAGGAAATTGTAATTCCCGTAATCTAACTTTCTAAAGAAGCTTAAGAACAATCTTACAAATAGTTGCAATTAGTTTTAACCAGTCGTTGATTAATAGCTGTCCCATTGGAACGGCGGTTCATCAAGTGCGACAGGGCTGAGCTACAATCACGCACAGGCTCACGTTATCGCGACGTAGAGCTGTGATCGTTAACCTATTTCAAATAGACACGTCCCGCGGAAAAGGAACTGTTCCGAGAAACAAATGAGTGATGCAGCTCCTTTTGAGAACTGACGGCAACAGTACAAGAGTTAAATTTCACTTAATGTTAGCTGTTTTTCAGTATTCAACCGATTTTAAATTGTTTTAAAATGTTTTTTAAATAAAATTAATATATAACACGGCTGTATCAAATGCACTTTAGAGTCTTATTATGTTTTTGATAGACTTTGTTATCTATTTTATTATTGTTATCATCTAAGAATCACGTTTGAGTTATATTAATCAACATAACAGTTAATTCAGGTAACTTTTGGACGTTTACAGAATTACTGTATAATTTTTATTATAACAGTTTATATATTTCTGGTGTTTTTTCAGTAACTGTTTTCACATTAAATTCGACTTATACCGAAATATGTTGTGACGGTTTAGGTTTTTGATTCACCCAACTCGTTACTATAAGTGAGCTGACATGCACTTAGCCGATTTTTCTTTATCTAAATGCATCATAAATTAACTTCCTTGATAATGTTTAATAAGAGGCTATGCTATGAATTAATAATATTTTCCGGTAAAACAATAGGCGGCTTAATCGCGTAGTGCGATAATTTCCAGGCAACCTAACTTACAGGGTATTTTTAGGTAGTCTAGTAAAAAAAAAATCTTGCGTTTACGTCTACAAATATTTTAAAAATTGAGCGAGTGAAAGGAGCGACACAAACGAACGAGTTCAGTAGTAGATCGATGCGAATCCTACAGGTGCGGCGTCCCTCGGCGGCGTCGCGCCCGCCCTAGTGTCCGCTTGCCGCGCCCGTCGGCCGCACGTCCCGAGCCGTACGCAACGCGCGTCCAGAATGAACCCAAAATGAACCGCGTTTACCTTAATCCGAGGCCTATAACAAACATATCATTGTAGACAGTGCTTAGTGTAGTTCGTATACAACGAGTGAGTGCTTGAATTTTGGCAAAACGAGTGATTTATTTTTAACCGGTTTGTGACATCTGAAAATGTTGTTGTCATTAGTGTTTCTTTATTATACACCTTGTTTGGGGTTTTTCCTATAAAAAAATGGCATTTTTTATCGTGCGAACATACGAAATTCCATCTATAAATACGCTTTTACTGCACAGTTGTAAAGTGTAACGTTCGCAAACGGAAATTGTAACCATTTACGAAACATAACACAGAGTAAATGCTTTATTATTTTTCTTACTTTTCGTTTGTAGCTGAATATTTTTCTATACTACTGACCCATACAGTTAAGATAAATAGGCTCTATTAATAAATAATTATGTGTAACAAGTCTACGTTTTAACGGTTTTAAGGGTGGTAATTTATTTAATTATTATTATTCCGACGTTTCGGCCACTTTTCAGTAGCACGGCTACTGAAAATCACGGAAAGCAAAGGTAACAAGTGTTAATGGGTATTGATAACATTTTATTTAACCCACCGACAACTTGTTCATTGTGATTATTTACTTTTTGTTTATGATTATTATTTGCTCTATGAGAGCCTAATCTAATTTTCCACCGCTTCGCAACATGTTGTGGTTTGAAGAGAAAAGCGGCGCAAGAAACTCTTCAGGAAACATGCCTAGCTCTACTAATTTTTATATAATAGTAGCTGTCCCGGCAGACGTCGTCCTGCCCGGTATAAATTAAAAAAAAAATAGGGGTGGACTACCCCTAACATTTAGGGGATGAAAAATAGATGTTGGCCGATTCTCATAGATACCGGATAAGCACAAAAAATTTCATCAAAATCGGTCAAGCCGTTTCGGAGGAGTATGGCAACGAAAACTGTGACACGAGAATTTTATATATTAGATTAAAATGTAAATAAGTATGTATTATAATGTAGTTGCAGAAACCTATGAAAATATTTAGTAATTATGTGTTTCGAAGCATGTCTGTATGTCTGTTGATCAAAAAACAAATAAAGGAATAGAAGTCATTATTATATCGCCGTTATACAGGCATACCCGTGAATATATGTTGAAAAGTTGACAATTGTCACCTTTGTCTTCCGTGATCACAGCTACTGAAAAATGGGCGAAACGTCGTAATAATAATATCAAATAAATTATAGCGTTGAAAGCCGCTGAAAAGTTGTTTTATTATGAAAGTTAAAGTTTTCAAAATACACTGGTGTATTAATTATCTACAAGAATTGACTCATGATCAGAAAATTTTAGTTAAATATTTTGACATCATTTTCCTATATTTCCACTTCGGTAGATAATTATAATGAATCAACTATATAAGATTGATACTTAAAACACGCCTGTACTGTTAATTATTTTTTTTCATAATGTGTTTACAATATAAATAAGCATTTATATTACCCAACGAGCAATTTTGAATGTTTTATAAGCCACATTATGCATGTCCATAATAGATAGATATAATACTTTATTGTTCACCAAAACACGAATTACAGAAATGCAGAACAAGGCGATAGTTACTTACTTACATAAGTACTTGATACACATAAGGCGGCCTTATCGCCAAAAGCGATCTCTTCTAGGCAACCTGACTCACGCAAAGAAAATTCTTCACTCATCTAATTATTGCAAAGTAATGAAAAAAGAAAACAAAATGGAAAAAATGACAAACATGGACAGCAGATTACAATTTGTGATAGAGTCAACTAGCAAATACATTGTTGCATAAGGTTAAGATGTTTCCTGAGTGAATTTTTAAATATGGCAAAGGTTTTACCTTTTCTAATGGCAGTGGACACTGGAAACAGAAGATTATTAGTGGAGCTCAAATTGAGGGTATATAAAATATAAAGAAAGAGAAACATTCCTTCAGGTAAGGAGGGGTATAAGGTATGAATAAAATGCGATATAGGAATTGAAGGAGATGAGAATTCCGACGAAGTGCGATAGGGAACTACTTACTACGTATTCAGAAACGTGATCAAATTTACAAATATTTTGAAGACGCTCAAATTTAATAGGTTGCTCTTGAGTGATATTAAGATAGCAAGCATCAGCATAGTCAAGGGTGGGAAGTAAAATTGATTAAGCAAGCTCAATAGGGCGTAAAGGTCTTGCGCCTTAACTCAGTGATGTGGGGTTGCTAGAATGATTATATTAGTCATGTCGCAGCTTTGTTTATTTACGGATGGGATATACAGCCTTATGGCAGATTCGCGTAGAAACTGAGAAGGAATGATTCCTGGTGATGGGCGGCCAGTTGTAAGAGGCAACAAAACCATCCACAGACGGGTGTGGGTCAGACTATGCCGCTATGACAACCATGGATTGTGTTCTGGTGTTAGTGGCCAGGCTCCAGTATGTCTTTCGAGACCGCCAGTGAAGTTTCCTCCTTCTTGACAGACTTCAAACATGGGAAGAAGGAATGTTCGTAGTCTCTCCTGATTTAGTTGGTTCCACAACGCATACAACATAACTCTCGCCTCCTACCTCGACTTTTTTTTAATGTTTCTTGTAGGCAGGCAAACTGGCGTCGCCCATGGACATCTGCAATACAAAGAGAGCCGATGCGTTGCCTACCCCGTTGAGACCTTAAATGTCTGTTTACGCCCTTTTTGAAGAGACCCATATTGTAGCGCTCTGGGAAAACTGCGGGAGCTTATTCCATAGCTTGTTCACGTATGGCATAAAGGAGAGAGCGCCACGCACAGTGGATAACTCGATGACTGTAACGCTACATCTGAGACAAACATTCGTTGCTTGCTTTGCATACATTATACGCAGCATATTGGTAGCACCTTTTCATCAGGTGGTATCAGCGTACCTGCTAGAAATGTAAATAGAACTTCTGTGGATGGTAAACCCTTTTCTATCACAAGGAAAGTTTCTCACTAAGTTTGTCTGCTGTGGCCATGCTTAAAAAACTTTGTTACTGGAGAAGGAAGATTTGACGGATTAGGTACATAAGAGCTCTGAATAATTTCTGCAGTATATCTTCTTAAAAGATGTGTAATTAATAATTTTCTACCCCAATGAATTTGAAAAGAAGAAGGAAAGAAAATAATATTTATTTAGAGTTATTAAAAATGGACATTGTACATAAAGGGGTTAACAAAAGCCAAAAGTTAACGAACTCAAAACAGGCCCTAACTCAGCAAATGCTGGTTGATAAAAACTAACGCTGGTCTTCCGTTAGTGCCAGGCAGTAACGTCACTCTCACAAAAAAAACATTTTGAAATAAAGAAGTTTTTTTTTATTCAAAACAAAAAAAAGATAAAGTAAATGGAAAGACAAAAAATGGTTTTTAAATACAATCCTTTGAGGTCCTGGATGTCACAGCAGCAGAATGCTAGCCAAAACAAGTAAAACGAGCCCAAACACGAAGGGTGTATCTTGATTAGTACAGGAGTTCCTAAAGCCACCTTCCGACTCCATTATCAGATCAGCTCCATGGTACCATATTACCATATACGTCACGTGATATACACGTGTGTGCAAAATTTCAGCTCAATCGGAAACCGGGAAGTTGGTTAAATATAACTTGCAAGATTGGCGGCGAGATGCGTAGCCGCTTTTGGAGAATCGCTTAGTTAAATTGACACGTGTCTAGATACACTGGTAGCCGTAAGATATAGTGTTAAGGTTCCACTCTATTTTGCTACTTGTCATATTCGTCATACGAATCTTCTAAAGCGACCACTTGACATTTTTCCATCAGCTTATAGTTCAGGGAAAGGTCTAATGTTATAGGAGAGCCCGCTCATTCCATTTGCGACCCTTCCGAGCTTAGTATATTATTGAGGTCACGTGGCCATTCGATCCCCAATTTCCAGGACCCATGTTAACCTTCCCCAGGTCTGCTTGCATTATTAATAAATATTGACGTAACCTGTAATAGAATTCACACTGATGCTTGTATGTTTGTTTGGTAACTAGTTTGTATGTGAATCATTATGAATGTACTGTATTAATACAATAATAATAATTTCCCGAATGCGACAGGCAGACGCCATAGTCCCAATACTCCCAGACCCCTAGTACTACTGGCATTTCACCCCAATAGCCCAGTACTTTTTTCTCATTTCCCACAAGAGTCCTACACTGGCCGGGGCTTATCCTTGGGTGCATTATTATATGGTGTAGACAGGGATAATCTCCGGGGCAGTGCCACGTCACATTTACATCAAATTTGTCAAAGGGCCTCTGTGTTGGCCTCCCCATGGACCCACACAAGCCCTCCAAAAGTCCGGGCCATTTTATGGTCCGTGGTGTTCAAAGATATACAATAATCAATATACCATAACAATTATACTGCAATATAATCTACACTTGATTGCGTGAATGTTTGTAGCTTAATCACGCCAGAATGACTGAATGGATCTGAATTAAATTCGGTACCGAGATAGATTATAGTCTGTAATGACAGATATGTTACTTTTTACTCGGAAAAATTAACAGTTCCCGTGGAATAACAGTTACGCAAGAGAAGCTGCTGGAAAAAGCTAGTTTGGTATATATTTATAGTGTATATGTCTATACGCTCTCACAATATACATATTATAACACAACAAACTTAAAACCATACACACACAGTTTTTAAGAATTTAGAAGCAAATATATTTTCATTTGTTGGTTCAAATTACTTTCACTGTAACTTATGTCAAAGCTATATAAATATTGTTTATAACTTTCGTAACTTCTCTATGACATGTACATTAATAAATTAATCAGTACATCAGTATAAATCCAGTGAATTCTAAGCAATTGGCCAAGATTTCAAGAGAAGATTGGGAAAGATAAACATGTCAATCTCAAAACAGTTTCCATTTTCAAACTATAAACTTAAAAGTAAGTTTTAAGTTTGTAGTTTTAAAATGTTTATTTCAACATTTCGGCCATTTACAACTAGCCATGATCACGGAAGACAAAGATGTCAAGTGTCAATGTGTAACGTTAAAGGTTCAATTTTGTTTGTTTGTTATTTACTCAACCTAGTTGCCGTTTTGCCAAAATGGCTACGGATGTATAAACTACAGAAAGAGAGAGAGAGAGAGATCAGACTTTATTGTACACCATTACAGAAAACAGAAAAACTTTTAGCCTAAAAATATTCTTATCGCTTAGAAGCGATCGATCTCTTCTAGACAACCTACATAAATATTATAGGATATGTAAGTATAAACTACCTTATTTTGTAATTTTCTATCAAGTCAATATTGATAATCTAGAATATATTAGAGACTTAAGAACGTATTCCGTTCGATTTGATTTGTCCGAATGGCATATATACAAGAGCCGTCCACCTGTCGGTTTGTTAGTAAATCGCCAAAGCGATGCACTGAATTAGCCCGAATGTGTTTACAGATGCCAATATCACGGGTTATGATTTATTGCAGCTTTGTATTTGACATTCCGCTTTAATAGAAGTTCTATTTACAACGCAGCGTCGATCAAGATTTATGCACCACAGTGTAGTTAGATGTAATAGGTGTATGAAACCTAAAGATACGAGTATACTAATAAAAGCAGCGTCTTTGTGATTAAAAATAAATTCTAGAATTGGTTTCTAGATATTTTGTATAATTTTGTTCATCAGTTTGTCTGAAATTGAACCTTGAGCTTGGACTCGACGCTCCTTTGAGCTTGTTTAGTTATTTAGCATAGTTTAGGTATTGGTATTGAAGGCCCACTTGAAAAAATCACCTATGAGTATTTACATACATACGTAGACAAGCAGTTGATTTTATAAGGATTCCGTTTTTGTCAAAATGATAACGAAACCCTAATCTATATATAAATACGCGAATTATGCATAAAAAATACATTATCGATAAAAAAAATCATTACACACTACCATGTATTTACACACATACGCATATACACGCTCTTGTCTATTGTTGTCTAGGCGAAATCCGTGATTATAGAAGTATAGTTTTGACAGCAAATTATTATGGTCGGATTTCGACCACGGGCGACCACTAGTTAATATAGATAGACGTCGATCTCTAAGCCAAAAAGCTATTCAATTTTTTTCATTATACAATTAAATTGATAAAACCTCAATGTAGGTATTTTCTCATACAAATGAAAGCTCTCAAAATAACATGATTGCCTCAAGCCAGTCGAATAATAAGATGGGATAAGTATGTCCAAGATTTCCTTATGAAACGTGGTTTGTCCCACCCATACATATTCATTGAGCAGGCCTCGTTCGCCTGGATTGCTTCCAAGTGCTTCGATCGGAACTTAGTGATGGGACACAGGCTTGTCGATAATATTGACCAAAAATAAACGATGAATGGTTGAACACTCCAAGAACCTGTTTAAAAGTGTATTTCTGAGTTATTTTTCGTTTTATATTATTGTGTGATTAACAATAATATTTTTCTTTATTAAGTATAAAACAAAGTCGTTATCCACGTCTGTATGTGCGTCTGTATATCCAATGCCTCTTAAACCGCGTAGCGGTTTTTATCTTCAGTTTAAAAAAAAATCACTGATGGCTTATATGTATATTTATATATAAAAAACCTAATTATGTTGTTATGTAAGTAAAAAACAATCACTAGGGTTTGATATATTTTAGTAATTAAATAACAGATAGGATAAGTCTTTGCTTACATTATTTCAAGTTTAAAAACGTCAGAATAGATAGATAGATAACACTTTATTATATATTTAGAAAATATATAAATATTTATAGATTAAATTAAATATTATATTCCAGCGACAGGTAGTATATTTTGGACACAGTTTTAAATATCTATCTAATATATAAAATTCTCGTGTCACAGTTTTCGTTGCCATACTCCTCCGAAACGGCTTGACCGATTCTCATGAAATTTTGTGTGCATATTGGGTAGGTCTGAGAATCGGTCAACATCTATTTTTCATCCCCCTAAATGTTAGGGGTAGTCCACCCCTAAATTTTTATTTTATTTTTTAGACAAAATTTTTAATTTCTATTTTTTTGTGATACAACATACAAAAATATATACAACCCTAGATTTTCAACCCTCTACTATCAACCCCTATTTTTTACCGGGCAGGACGACGTCTGCCGGGACAGCTAGTAAAGATATATAAAAGAATTGTTGTTAATTGTGCGAATATTAGAAGTAGGAAAATATCATTCCGTCATTTATGTTTCTTATTCTGTCTGTAACAGTTACACTGCTTGATTTAATTATAAATTATTTTCATTTTGAAGTCGTTGCAACAGTATACATAGATAATTGTTATAATGGTTATTATCGTACAATTTAATTATTTATCGATATCGATACTGTTCAAAGACGAACATATCTATACATAGAATCGTTAGGTTTCTCTGCTCTAAAAACTTATTACGTATAGCATATCAATATTTTATATGTATTTTGAGTTATTAGTGATGTGATGACTTGGTAGTTTAGTAATTAGCGCACTCGCGTCTCGACCTCAAAGGACGCGGGTCTGAATCCTAGTCGAAATGAATGTATCACTTAGATACATAGATAACACTTTAATGTACACCATTGCAGAAAACTTACGAATTAGTATTGTTCTAATTGCGTATAAAGGGAGGTCTTATCGCTAAAAAGCGATCTCTTCCAGACAACCCGTGACAGGAATATTGCTGGCGATGGTAGTATACGTAACGATTTTACGATGGCTAACATTTTAATAAATATAGATAGTACTTCCTGATCATGTTCTTGAATGTTATTAGAGATTTTGCTTGTCTGACAGCAACAGACTGTCAACACTTAGACAGTTTTCTGACTTAATGTGAATATTGTTACAATTATCATGCGTTAACAGTGAAGAAAAACGTCGCGATGAAACCTATACATAATGATAAACGATGTGTCAAAGCCGCTGATCTGTCTTAGGCACGTGTAGTGGGTATACAGGCTGTTCCCCTGTAAATGGGAGGACCGAGCCCAGCAATGTTTCTAAGTAGTTATAATCTTTAAATATATAATTAACCTGTTTGTGTGATGTCACTGAACTCCTTCTAAACGGTTGGACTTGTTATTTATGAAATTTCTGTGTGTTTTAAGGTGGTCCGGGATGGTTTAGGTTCACTGTTGGATCCGGTAGGTAGGCGCTGCCATCGGGTTTTAAATTATATATTTTTAGGTCAGGACAACGTGTGCTAGGCTTTTCTATATATCTAAACAGATAAATAAAATTGAAGTGTCTGTTTGTAGTATCAAAATAACAGCTTATTACTAAATACATGTGAAAGTGTATACGGTACTTATATATAAAAAAATGACTGTCTATCTGGATGTTCCGGGTTACGTCTGAAACGGCTGGACGATATTGACAGTATTTTCATTGGCAGATAGCTGATGTTAGTAATTATTACTTAGTAAATAAATGTAGTTAGTAATAACAATAAATAACAAGCTGATCCACACTTGTTATTAACATTCTGTCTTGATACTATTGCACGCGCTACATCACGATTATCGCCCAAGCCGTGCGCCATCTTGCGCGTTCCTCCTGCAATTTGGGGAGTCCCTCCCGTTCGTGCGTAAGTTATGTACATTTTAGTGTAAACGACCCTTAATGACGACAAGCAATGGCCCTTCATAACTTACGCCATTTTGTATCAAAATATACGCACATCCTATATAATATTTTACTTAGAAGATAATTGTCGTACATTAAAAACAGGATCTTTAAATGAATTACACTATTTAATAATGTTTAAGCCACGTCTACAGTTAGTTATTATGATAGAAAATGTTTAATATTAAAAAACTAAAGACAGTTTAACTAAAATTTTACCAAAAAAATGCTATATACTATATACATACTAGCTGTACGCGGCAGACGTTATTTTGCTTAAAAAAAATAAAAACCTAGAAACCGATTGCAGCCTCATTAACCGGGACGAATTGTTAATCTAAACGATTCTCGAACCTACTCGCAAAAACACAAAAGAGTTTCATATAAATCGGTCCCGCTGTCAAGAGGTGTTCAGCGGTGAGCGAAGCGTTATATTCTTTGTAGTCTCTGCCTACCCCTATGGGTGAAAGGCGTAATAGTACGTATGTATGTAAATAGTATGTATTTTAGGGTGGCGCAAAAAAACCGTCAATTTTTTTTGAGTCTCGAATGAAACATGTTAGTTTTTGATGTTTCAAGAACTCCCTCCAAAGGACAGCTCAGAAAATAAATTTACAAGGTCGCTCCAAATTTCTAAGATTAAATAGTGCATTTACTTTAGATTTTTTCGAGCGAGTAATGCACTTGTAAATTATAAAAAAATATGAGCGACCTTTTAACATTCAAATTTTGAACTGAAACTTTCAGAAACTTATGTTTTTTGGCCTATAAAATCATACTACAAAACATCAAAAACTATAATCATAATAATATTTATTGACACCAAATTTAAATTTACATGTCACAAAATTACACTATCATTTTTCACTCGAGACTCAAAATTAAAAAATTGAGTTTTTTTTTGCGCTACCCTCATAACGCAGGGTTGCCAGCTTGTCGGTTTTCTATCGGATACGTTTTAGAGATTGTGCATTGGAGATTGTCAATCCTATCCCGCCGTCTGCCTTCCATCATCGGACAACCAGACGCACTGGCATGCGGCACCGCTATATGGTGGACATACCACCTATACGAACAAAGTGCTTTGTGTCCACCTTCATTATACGCACCGCAAAGGAATGGAACTCACTGCCGGAGTCTGTTTCTCCCGAAACCTAAAACCTGGGTGTCTTCAAGTCTCGTGTGAATAGGTACCTTCTAGGTAAGCGTGCTCAATCTTAGACCATCCGCTCAAATCGGACGAGATAATGCTCAAACGCGAAGCTATACTTGTTAAAAAAATGTATAAAGTCCATAAAATACAGGTCAGTCAACACGATACAGAGTAAATTATAAATATTCATTCAAATATATACAGGATATTTAAATAACCATTTAATCGAAATAAGATATAATAATAAAGTCATTTATTATATATTAATTTTCCGTCGAAATATAAATTGCGACTATAAATTGCAGTTTTTAGTATAAAATTTATGACAATATGACAGATTAGTATTAATATCGTGAGCCGGGACATGTCCGGTCCGGTCTAGATGTCCGATTACCGGTCAATCTGGAACGCCCTGGCTCTGGGCCAACGGTTTAATATTCTTAAGGCGCAGTTGGACTGGCGTTTGGTATGGAATTGCATTTTGCAGTTGCTGCAGCAGTTTCCTCCAGGTACTGAATGCTCCGCTTCAGGCAGTTGATATTTTATTTTTTGATCTTTGTCCAATTATTTCGATAAGCGTCTTTCTACTGCAATGTTTTTTTTTATTAAAAAATTGATTCCTGTTGTCATAGACTTACCTACAATAACAGCTCAAAGACGTTTCACTGCTGGGCTCAAATCTCCAAATTTTAAGGGGAATTAATAGTATACGCGCTTAGTCAAAACAGCTTGGCAGGTTGGACTCATCGCTAATCTCGAAGATTAGGTATCAACATGACGTTTATTTTTTCACCGATAGCATGTAATAATTATAAAAATATGCACATTAGGTCAGAATCATGAAAAAGTACATATTTTCACATCAGAATTAGAACTTTCCTATTGTTACGTGCTGTGCGTACCAAGATTGACAGGAAACACCGATATAAGGAGAATCTGCCTTTATTTAATTCAAAATTAATTAAATACAAATACCCTTTCAAAATATGCACACGCGTCCTTATCCGTTCGATCAACGTTCCGGTGTTTCCTGACTGAATAGTCTTGAATCCTGACTTCTTGATGCTCCACCGTAACGTTGTCGCGCAGTCTGAAGGCCCCTATAATCCCTTTATTCTCTTGTCCTTCCTTTCTCTTCGCTAGCCAGTACTGTAGCGAATATTAAAAAGAAAAATATATCAAACACATTTCTGTATAAAATTTATTAAAAAAAAGAAAAAGTTTTAGCTAGATAAATAAGAAGGTAAACAATATTTAGCTAGACGTGTGGCTGGGGAGTTTCTTGCCGCTTCTTCTAGGAACGGACTAGGAAGTAAAATTAAGTTTTAATATTTGTAATTATTATTATATTATATGACCGCAACGTAACAAGTGAAATCAATATCAGTTCACCTGTAATCCTCGGTAGTGATTAATCCTGTTGTAATTCGGCGCGTGTAAGCCGACGCCCGCGTGCCGGAATCCACGCGCCACCCAATCTATCCAATCCAATTTAATTAACGACCTATCATTATTTATTAATAATAATAATTACAGTACATAAAACCTACTAATTGATTTCCATCCGCAGCACATATTTTAAACCTATTATTTGAATTAAGTTTTGCTCGCTTTATGTAACTAATAGTACTAATGGTCGCCCGTGGTGGAAATTCGACCATAACTATTTATATAAATTATTATAATAGTTTTAACATTATTAAGGTTCTATTGTCAAAGACTATACTTCTATAATCACAGATTTCTCTATAACCATACAATGTTAAAAATAAACAAAAGAGTATATATGTGTATGTGTGTCAAATTCATGGTAGTGTGTGTAATGCTTTTTTATTTATTAAATGTATTTTTATGCATATTTTTTTTAAAATTATTAGCATTCTGCACTTCTTCTCCATATAAACTATAACGGCCTTACCTATAATAATCTCGTTAACGATTAGGCATCTCTTAAGTAAGAAAATCAGAATCATACCTTAACCAATGAATATCTTTTTTTTCACTTATAAACGTGTATTACCTGTTGTTTACCTAAGAGGAGTACATATAAACTAAATTTGAATGATTAACGAAGGTTGTACCCAAAATATTTGTCTAAAGAGGAGTTTATAGGTAAGATTTTCACTAATCAGTTTCTTTATATTTCAGAAGTAAGCCCTAAGTGTGTGCAATTTCATACTCCTCCTTCCGCATAATTTTCTTAAAAAGGCTGTACCCCTTTTAAGCAAATTACATGGATTATTTTTGCGTCACGTTTTAATATCATTATATTAATTAATTCAGACTAGGGCAAGCTTTCTGGACCCACTAGTTAATTAACTAGTGGGTCCAGAAAGCTTGCCCTAGTCTGAATTCATAAAAATTTAGAAACCAATTGCAGCGCTACTTACTAGGTCCCATAATAAACCAAACAACACACACAAAGATTTCAGCAAATTCGTTCCGATATAAAGATTTATCATTACTGGATTCATTCTTCACAGCTGAGTCCTTTATTGGCCCATAATCATAGTCGTGTTTAGTTATAGAGGCTTACACAAGCAAAACTTACACGCCTAAGGCCGGTCTTACACCTAATGTTTTCAGCACGGTTCTTACTTGTACCAGGAACCTGATTAGATTTATGTACGTTGAAATAAAAACAAAAACGTCTAATAATCTTCATCATCCGAGCGGTAAATCCCGGGTCGCTTTCGAAGCATCCCTTTCGAAGGTCGGGGTGGGCTTTCCTACTTTGCCTTACCAATTCGCGCGGTCTGCAGCATCCCCTGTTGTGAGTCCATTGGTACGTATTGCATCCCTCTCCATGTCAACATTTCTAAGGCCTACTGTTTCACCGAAACTTTTTCTGAGGCGGCATGGTTAGACATTTGTTCCCCCCATA
This sequence comes from Dendrolimus punctatus, assembly GCA_012273795.1. Taxonomy (NCBI): domain Eukaryota; kingdom Metazoa; phylum Arthropoda; class Insecta; order Lepidoptera; family Lasiocampidae; genus Dendrolimus; species Dendrolimus punctatus. The sequence continues at coordinate 2,424,922 of CM022547.1, read as the reverse complement.
ACTAGCCGGTCTTCGCAAAACAATCGTAAGCGACGCTCTTGCAGTTTGTCTACTAAGTCACGCACGTGAAGACTGTCGTTGATGCGGGAGTTTCTGATGCGGTTCTGAACCAAGTTAAAATAATGTAATAATAATTCAAAATAAAATACAAGTTCACAAATTGCATCTCACCCAATCAAATAGTCAAACTTCACACGTTGTTATTAACTTTGACTAACCACTTTGTTAAACAGATGACCTATTTCTTCAAATAAAGTGTTTTCTTTCTCTTTCTATCGCAGCAGACTATAACATTTTTTACCTGCATTTTGTTCACTTAGAAATTTAGCGAACTTATCACTTAGCGACCCCTAAAACTTGGCCACGATGCGACTAGAAGAACTTTGTAATTGTAAGTAATGATAGAAGTTAGACCATCAGCCCTGTTATTTGTATCACGTGCCGTTACATTGAGTATACTGAGATTTATCTGTTTAGTTAGAAAATACGAGTGTAAAAGGTAAATTTTCAAGTAGGCCTCATAAGGCCTATATGATATACCGAAAATATTAAAAAAAAGACTAGGAGTCGAATTTGATGACAACTAAAGCAGAATCATTAGATTTTTGAAAAATCAATTTCTCCAGTCAAGTATCGAAGCGGTTGATTTTGGAAGAAAAATACGTACATGCGGTATCTTACACAAACATGTATGGTAGTGTTTAATATCTATCTATTTATCATTTGAGAGCTATGCTTTTGTCGATGGAATCTCCTCCAATGTTCTTTATTATGGGCCAGTTGTTTTACTTCTATGTAGAACACGACACCCACTTTTTCTTTTATTTGATCCACGACTGCTCCCCTTGATCTTCTTTTCCCTCTCCTCGCTTCCACTTTGCCTTCGATTAACGTGTATAAGAAGGTGTCGTAGCAAATGGCTAAACATCATCCTCCTTCTTTCCCCCAGAGTTTTTAAAATTGTGCGTTTCCTTCTGATACTTGATATACATTCGCATTTGTTAATTATTTAGTTAACTTGCAAGTAACTTCTTATCACAGTTTGGACAAGTATTTACTTAATTGACAATTTATTAATGCATAAATTAAATAACAGAAAAATGTCTTCCCAAACTGTGATAAGGGTTTAACTCGCTTGACTAATGTTATTTAAAAACAGATTTGAATCAATTGCGCGGCGTTTTTATGGCAACACATTTTAGCAGTTCAAATAATTATGACGTTTTCAGGTTTCACGTTATAAATAAAACCACTCGTTGTGTCAAGTCAAATCAAATAAAAAAAATACCAGATGATAAAAACGTGTGCTTTCTCAGGGATTATCTTTTAGCAAATAATAACATAATTGAATTTAAAACTTTATAAAAATATACCTATGTAGAACTTTGTATAATTAGAAACTTTTGAACTATATTATTGTGTAGTGTGGATTTTGATGTATTTATAAAGTAAGGAACAAAGAAAAATGTCTCAAGCACCGCAACAAGGGTTCGTGCCGGAGAAGGTGCAAGAATTCAATCGGAGAGCATCCCAGGATGTTACGGATTCCAAAATCCGACCAGAAAAGAAAGAAACAAGCCAGAACGGCACAGAAAGAGCCCAGGAGAAACCAAAAGATGATAAAGTAAAGGAGAGTTTCAGACAGAACCCAGACTCGAAAAATCCTTTCTCACCTCACTACTACCGGAACAGCAGACCGCATGGCCATTTCGAGATGGGTCCTCGAGGCCTGGACTTCTCCCCACACAGAATGGGCTTGGAGTTTTCCAACCGCCTTAGAGATTATGGCCCACAGCGATCTACCTCCATCCATGGGCATGAGCTGACTGATGGTCCTATCAAACCAGAATACCTCGGCCACAGGACTCACTTTGGTAGCCAGATAGTTCCGGGTGGTATGAATCACCCAGATGTGGTTTTCCGGCATGATTATTACAATCAGATGGGTTTCTCGCCGCCCAGGGCTTCGCGGTTCTCCTCTCAGGAGTACTTGAATGCGCCAGCGCAGTATGGGAGGTGGCCTGACTACCGGCAGGAGTACAGGCAACGGAGGCGCTCGCAGCAAGACCTTCATTCGCTTGATCAGAGCGGGGAGCCAGGTAACCTTCAGACTTTATAATTATTAATTCGCGGTAATTTACTTTATTATTCCGACGTTTCGGCCACTTTTCAGTACCGTGATCACGGAAGACAATATGTCAAGTCTCAATGGGTATTTTTACAGTTTTATTTCGCCTACCGCCAACTTGTTTATTTTAATTATTTAGTTTATGGTTATTATTTACTCTATGAAAGCCTAATGTATAATTTACCACCGCTTCGCAACATGTTGTGGCTTGAAGAGTAGAAGCGGCGCAAGAAACTCTTCAGCAAACATGCCTAGCTCTAATAATTTTATATAATACTAAGACTAAAATGGGTGGGAGGAATAATAAAAATAAATTATCAATCAAGTTAGTTTGTGTTCTGTTGTGAGTGTCTTGAGGTCTGGCAGTTTGTTTTTGTTGGGTTTGGGTCTTAAGAGTTTTGATGGTCGGATCCCAAGGAGATGGTACTTGCTAACCATATTTTCTATTGAAATTTGGGTGTTTTATAATTGTTTGTTAAGTGAGTACTGCTTCCTGTAACAGTTGCAAGTTATCACAATTCCTCAGATTTTTAGATGTAGCTAAATATATCTATGATAGCTTAGAGATTCGCACACTCGCATACCAACATCGGGTTAAAATCCTAGTCGGCATGCATGCACCACTTAGGTAGTTTTCTGACCTGTGTTTATTGTTACAATTACCTAGTATTAACTGTGAAGAACAGCATCGAGATAACCGATGTGTTAAACCCGCCAAACCGCCTTGACCGAACGGGCCGGGTATATTGAGCATTCTCTTACAAATTGGAGGCTCCAGCTCAGCAGTACGACGTTTATGGGTTATTATTTATTTTTATAGTAAAGTTTTTAAACCTAGATTAGGATGCTTATTATTTAACACTATTATCACTTAACAGCGCCTTAAGCAATAGCCGATAAGGTCGCCTATTCTTTTACCAATAAAGTATTGCAATTATATTTTACTCATTGTTTATTTTGGTGAAAAATGCAATTTATATAAAAAAATCTTGGCGAAACGAGAATTTATTCAACAATTAAAAAAAATATTATCTCTATGAAAATACTTCATTTTCCCCGCTGGCAACGCTAAAGTAGCAAATTGTAATGATAAGAAAATAAATCATCATTTTATTGACAAACTTTTCAAAGTCGACAAGAAATGTCCAAATTGGTGTGAAAACTTTGAGGACTCTTAAGAAACTTTTGTAGAAATGCAATATTCAAGGCTCCTGCCGTTTCCTACGGCAGCACCATTTACATAGCCATCGTGCAAAGGGGCTTATTAGACTTGTCGAAACCTTCACTACAGTTTATATATCACTATCAGTGGGTCCATGCAATGCCATCCATTCGAATGCAAAATATAGCGTATATATAAACAGACTACAACAAATACAGAAGAAAATTTTAAAATATTTAGATTGCCACGCATAAAGAAATATAACAACTTTTATGATTGCTGTAAAAATATTATTTCTTGCATCTAAATGTTAGGCATAACATAACTGATATTTGTTTTTTGACGAACTTGATTAGAGTTGATAAGGAGTGTCCAGATTTGATCTCAAAAGTATCATTATGGATTAAACAACTTAGTCTTAAGCAGACAGGACTACTCCTTACACCTTTCAACTTAGTGTAATTGAACAACGGCAAGTTTGGTGAAAGTTACCTAACAGTTCGTCTTGCAGCTTTGCACAGCGTTGCTGTGTTGGGTCTAGTGGTGCAACTGATAGTTAATATACTCGTATTTATACTGTGGCTTCACTATTCGTTGAAGCGAGAGAAGTCAATTTTCATGAATTTCACGGTGTGCACCAAAATATAGATACCCATCTATGTCAGTTCCTGGTTCGCATTACATTGACGTTCCACGTCTATTTCCGTTATGTTTTCCTATGTGATAGGTATGACTATAATCTAGTATATTATGATAATTCTGAAAAGGGGCTGAGATATGCCCTGGTAGCTTAGTGGCAGGGTGCGGGTTCAAATCAAAGACAGAAAGCATGCCTTCTTCTACTTCTTATATCTTACCGACCAACTGATTCGACTGATGGTAGCGCAAATAATTTAATTGTAAGACATTGGAATATACCTTTAAAGTGCATATTGTTACAACTACCAAATGAGAATGGTAAAGGAAAACATCGTACTTTAATCTGCAAATCAAAATAATCTAATCAATCGATAACTCTTTATTGTACACCAATAAAAAAAAAGAACTTACAAACAAAAACTGTATTTCATTACGCACAAAGGGCCGTTTTATCGCTAAAAAGCGATCTCTTCCAGACAACCCCAGGAATTGAGATTATAATGACAATGGTGGTATACATATAGGTACATAGTACAATTACTTACATACTACTATGTATTATGTATCAGAAAGAGAGAAAAACTCCTGCTAAAGAAGTAAAACAGTTAAGAGTTTTTATTGTTTCAAAATCTGTCCAAACTGCCATAATTATTAACGGTCTTAAAACAATGAAGCTTGAAACCTTTATAAGCAATGAGAAAATAGATAAATATGCAAATGAATGCCTCCATTACCTCTCTTACAAAAACCCGTCAAAACTTCGTGAAAACACTCATAAATTAATTTGAAAATTCAACGTAATGACTCCTGTCCACTATAGAATATTCGAGTTGAAAATTTCAAGAAAATCACTTGTTACAAATTCTGTAATTCAGTGAAAATTTCTCTGAAACGCTTAATGGTCGAAGAGTATTTATTTTCCACTTCATCTGGTTTCGTCTTCATTTAATTGTAATTAGGTATTTATTATGCAGCTTCTTTTCATATTCTAATTCAAGTAGCGTTTTTCAATTTCAATTAGATACATTTAGTTTATTAATCCACCTATTAGTTACAACGGCGACAAAACGACCCACAGCCAGTTGGTAGGGTATTTGCCCGTCTGAATGGCTACTACCCCTGATCTGGAGTGTGTCGCCATAACAACTTTGAGTAATGTTCGAAGACAAAAGTCTTCCAGCATTGAGTCCTCCCCGTTGTGACCCACGGGGCCGAGACATGGACACTGAGGGCAGGATTGGTCTAAAAGTCCCAAGTCGCTCAACGGGCTATGGAGCGAGCTATGTTAGGTGTTTCTCTTATGGATAAAATTAGAAATGACGATTTCCCTAAGAGAATTAAGGTAATTGACATAGCTCGCAAAATTAGCAAGTTGAAGTGGCAGTGGGCCGGTCACGTCTGCCGTAAACGAATCTTGGAGTGGAGACCGTGTCTCGGTAAACGTAGAGTCGGACACCCTCCGGCCCAGAGGAAATCAGAGGACAGAGTCTTGGGGAGGCCTACGTCCAGGGGTTGACTGTGAATGGCAGAAGACTAGGTTCCAGTTTCCCTTAAGAAAGCAGCAACGTGTTTGAAGCACTTTCAGTGTTACACATGTCCACAGGCGATGGTAACCACTTTCCATCATGTGGGCCGTCTGCCTGTCTAATGAACTCATGCAATAAAAAAAATTGTTATATTACATGGAGAAGAAGCGATGACTGCTAATTTTTTTAAATTATTCATAAAAAATACATGAAATCAATAAAAAAAACTTTACACACACTACCATGTATTTGACACATACACGCATATATATACTCTTTTGTTTATTGTTAAAGTCAAATTAACCGTGTAACCTTGACGAAATCTGTGATTATAGAAGTATAGTCTTTGACAACAGAACCTTAATAATGTTCAAACTTATAATTTAAATTAATTATGGTCGAATTTCGACCACTAGTTCATCGTTAATTCTTAACATAATAAAAAGTAAATTATGTGAATGACAACAGTTATTGGAGCAACTCGATTATCGCCAATTGATCTAATTTGCAATTGTCACTAGATCCGTTTAACATTGACCCAAAGAACGGGGATATATCGTGGAGTACACTAGCTAGGGGTCAACGACCCGACGGGGGTGGCCCACTCCCGCCCCACCCCACTATCGATCCAAAGCACGCGTGGGACACCACCAACCAGCCAGCGTCAATTTGTTTAAGGTTCTCAATTATTATCTAATCGAGGTGAAATATTTTTAAAATAATAATAAGTGAAAATATTTTACTGACATAATAATAAGTGCTGTTTGCTGTTGGACCCTGGGGTCTAGAGTCAAGGGTCTCTAATACTTATTTATTTTTATGCCAAAATATATTTTTACTGCCTGAAGAAAGTAAACAAGCAGCATCCCCCTACTTTTCTAATTATAGAAAAATACAAAGATATGCCCACGACTTCGTCCAGGCTTGACAACAAAACCAAAGACAAAAAGTAGCGCAGGTTTTAAGTCTAAGAATTTACTGTAGATCAGCGAAAACCGCATCAAAATAGGCCCAGTAGTGTTCACATGAATTCCAACCAAATAGATAAGAAATAAAAAAAATGCATCGTGTTCTCCGTCGTATATATAGTCGAATTATTCAAGTTTTTTAAAATTAGGTTCAATGTACAGACACCGCATGTTTATAATTTCATATGATAATATAAAATTATAGGACAGGATTTTAACAGATTCTTGTTACAGCGACGTTTTCGAAGCCACATTAGTTTATATGGAAAATTATCTTTAGTATGTTTGTGAATGCAAAACTTGCAAAGTATATCGACTGACTTGCCTGATAATTAATATCAAATAGATTCAAAGCGAAGTATGGCCGAATTTAGCTAGTTTTCTTCAGACAACGACCCTAGCACTATATATCTTGGATATTGTAGTAGAAAGTATTGATGTCTATAGTAACAATCGTAGTCGAACAAAGCCACCGTCTTCTGGAATGCGATCGAATGAAAAAGTTTAGATCGTCTTCCTTCAAAGTAGGGTGACAATCGTTTAAGACTTAGAAATACTTTTATTATTTTATTTGTCAAAATATTTATTTATAAAATTTCTATATTAATACGTGAAATAAAAACTTTGTACCCCTTTTTACGTAAAATTTCGCAGGCGGATCAGTATGAAATATTAAAAAAAATACGCATAAAAATACATTAAATCAATAAAGAAATCATTACAAACACTACCATGGATTTGACACAGAAACGCACATATACTCTTTTGTTTATTGTTCAAGTCTGTGATCATAGAAGTATAGTCTTTGACATTAATTATTATGGTCGAACTGGGACCACGAGGACTACTTGTATGTATAAAAGAGTTTTAAATAACTAGACTAGATTTCCAGTTCAAATATTTTTGTGGTTACCTACAATAAAATTCCTGAGTTAAAACAATAATAACTGTATAAACATGTTTTGAACAAATAAAATTGCTTTGATTTGAAATGTTAACGAAAACATAATATAAATGACTAAATTCGATTAAGCTTCGCCATGGCTTGTCTTTTAATTTTAAAATTATTTTTATATAAATCATGTAAAACTGTTTGGAATATCTCGCTTCCACGGGAACTTCTGAATGTAAAAAAACACCTCAATTAAAATGCAAAAAAATATATTTAAATATTTAAAAAAATATTTTCAAGATCTATTTGTATACTGAGTAACAAACTAGGGCGCATCCCACGACATTCAAATTTGAAATATCAACAATAAATCTGAATTGTATTGGACGCCTTTGAATTGCACCAAAGAAAGATTCCGTAATTATTTCTGTTTTGATAAAAAAAATAATTAATAACGAGCTTTATCGTCTTTACGTCATAATTAGAAATCATAAATTATATTTAAAACTGCGTCATAAAAAGACCTTTTCTACCCCCAGCCGCGTCACGATAACAAATCTGTTACCGCTTTCCCCTTCAAGTTCGTGTTTATTTTTAAAAACACATCCACAGGAAAATTTAAACTGACTAAACTTGCGCCAATTAAACCTTAATTCTGGAAAGTAATTAAATTATACATAGATTATAAACTAAAAATTTAATAAACCTTATTTAATTATCGAAAAACTTAATATTATCATACTCGTATTGTACTCTACCATTAAAGCCTTAAGAGTATAGGTAAAACACTAGGAGTAGTTCACCATCTTCTATGGGTAAGTTGCTTACAAGGTTGGCAATGTGATCTTGTTATATTCTGTATTTTGCTCAAAGATTAAGCGTTGCCATGCAACGTGGCAACACCGACAGCCTTTTGGGAACATTCCCGTGACAGTGGTTTGGGACCAATATTTTATCTTTAACTATTTCTCCCTTTTTATTTGGTTTTAGTTTTTAATATATGTAGCTTATTGTTAAGTTTATAATGTGTTTTTCATCAATAAAGTAAAAAAAAAACCAATTATGTGTTATTTGACTTATATAAGTTGTGGCGTTATAATTTGCTAGTACAAAGTTTAAGCGTTTTCGGTCTGTTTTGTCAAATGGCAAAAAGTGTCTAAATTTCCTATATGTTTCGTTTCGTATAGTATTATACGAGTTAACCCACGGCCTATGTATGGTAACGTATGTTCGTAAGGACATTAGGCACGATAAGCATCGGTAACGACCCCTAATGTCGTTTTGAGTGCATAAATCGTGGCGCACTTCACTCGTGTTTGATTAATCAATCCAAAATAATTTTAAGACTACACATAAAATCGAAGTGTCTATTTGTAATTTGAAATAATGCGACTGCTTATTTTCACAGCTGTCAAAGTTATATAATCTATTAAATTAGGGCATTATTAATTACTACAATTATAATTTCATGAAATATCTTATAAATACGTATTAGCTGTCATGTATTTTAGAATGCCAATACACAGTACAAAATATACTGTATACCCGCTAACTCCAAAACCACGCATTTGTTTTTATCAGTTAGATATTTTTTCAAGAAACAAAGAAAAAATATTTGATGCAATAGCGACGTCATTGCATTCCATAAACAGTATTAAGCACAAAGTATATCTTGAGAATTTCTACGCCGTATTTTTAGCAAACAAGGTTTGCACTCAGCATATTGCTGTGCCGGAATTATTTCCGACACAACGCTGATTTTTATCGCAAACCTTCCTTCCACCAAAACGACCCAATTTTGTTAAGTAATAAATAATAATTAAGTAAAACAAATAATTAAATTTTTATAAAACCAACGATAAAATACCTTGTTACGTCAAAATTAAAATAAATATGGAATCATCTATTCGAATACAATTCAATATTTAGCTAGCTTTAGCTCGTGGCTTCGTTCGCGATATGTAAACTAATTAAGGTTTTTAAGTAAGTAAAATAGAGCATACTCATAGGGGTTCAGCCCGCGGGGATAATTCTAGTAGAAAACATTTTTTAAATTAATTGAATAAGAAAATATATTCACAATACGTGACCTTTCCGCTAAAAATAATAGTCATGGTGGTACTACTGACCGGAGTGCAACCGGCAAGTCGCGTTCGCAACGAGGACGCTCTCAAGCAGTGTTCGCAACACACGCGGCACTCGCGCCAGCTACAAATGGAAGTCTATCTATTGTACACGTAATGAACCTATGTACGGCTGAAATCACATTTATTTATCCAAGTACTGCTATGTGCCAGAGCAACTTCGCTCGCGTTGCCATGGCAGTCATGTATTTCTTTTTTGAATTGACTGCAGCGTATCAATTTAGCTATGTTCTCTTATCCCACAGAAAGGACGTCATTTAGCAGGATGAGTGATATCCTATTTCCCGGGATTTATGTCCCGGGAGTTAGCTTATGATAACTCTTTCTTGAGTTTCATTTAAATCTGTGTAATAGTTATTACAGACAGACAAAATTGTAAAAGTTGCATTTTGGATTTCTGATTTTTAGATTCATTTTTATGTGTTATAGATATTGCCATAATTAAATTTTCTTATTCTAATATATAAAGCTGAAGGGTTTGTTTGCTTGAATGCGCTAATCTCAGGAACTACTGGTCTGATTTGAAAAATCTTTCGGTTTTAGATAGCCCATTTACCGAGGAAGGCTATAAGCTATTACGCTAAGACTAATAGGAGCGGAACACCAATGAAGAACGTTTCAAAATCGTTTTTTTTTTTACTATTCCACGCGGACAAAGTCGCGGGCAGAAGCTAGTTTATAATAAACTCACAAACAAACGAATTAATTAATGTAGTTACAATAAACATTTACAAAATAGCCTCTGGAGTATAGTATTATAACTTTTCCCTAGGTTCATTTGAAGCTGCCTCATCCAATGTAGGGTTATTAGAGGCTACGGCGCAATTCAAGCCTCCTGAAGCCCTCCCAAGAGTTGTGTTAATGGGGGGAAATGGAGCACTCGTGAAGTAGATATAGTTTGTGCTTAGTTTTCAAAATTAGTATTATAGACTAAGCCTGGGCTTCTTTACATATTACTGTTACGAGCCGCGAGACTCGAATTAAAATGCCATTAGAATTAATATAGAATTTATTAGAACTATACGCGTATAACACAGGTACAAATATAACCGATCCCAACAAGTTCAAAAGTTATGCAGAAGGTCATAATTCCATAACACGGGCAAAGTCCGTCACTAAAATTTTCCCGATTTTAGTAAACACGTCTGGCTTCGTTCGTGGTTCTCGCTCCCACCTCCATCAGGTCATCGTTTTATGCTGCGCAACTGCGATGTCCCCGTATCTAAGTCGACTTAATCCGACACACCTGGTCAATGACTGCCATAAAATATTACAATACAACAATGGGCTGTTTTCTAGTCAAAAATTTTAAACAAAGTGAACAAAATTCAAATGTTATTAGTTGAAATGCCGACGGGCAATAAATGTGCTTTGTTTCAGTTATGCAGGTGGATTTTGTTTATGAGTTGTAACAATATCAACATACATAATAAAAAGTAAACATAAAACCACTTTCACCTTTTTACAATCTGGGCCCAAGAATGTATGAAAGCGTATCCGTCTCCTTTCAGTAGAATGGGAACAGTGGTTTTTAAGAAGTTAAGATACAAGTGTTTAAAAACAATATATTCGCTATACAATCTTCTTCGTGAAATCTCCCACTCAACATGCGAACATAATGGAATATGTTGTAGTAATACTGTTTACCTTTATGGTCCCACAAACCATCAGCTTAGGCCGACGAGGCGGGAAAATGAAGAGATTACCATTTCCAAGATAAAACACCACTGAAGCCCCATTCGCGGAAGTGGTATACGTGCATAAATATGCAAAAAGGAGTCTTTCAAAAATCTCAGCTGATTATATGCAAATTTATGCGCATGAATTTACCTTAGACGGCTTGTTCCGCGGGATCTACCACGGGATACTACATGTTGATACAATTGCCCTGATTGTACTGGCTCAAGTATCATCCCATACTAAACCCTATTAATATCATAAATGCCAAAGTAACTCTGTCTGTCCGTCTATTTGTTCCGTTTTCACGGAAGAACTCCTGGACCGATTTGGTTGAAACTCAGTATAAGATATGTATATTTTCGATGCCGAGAAAGAATATAGGATACTTTTTATCTCGGATAATGGGTTAGATTTATGTAAAGGTTATCCCGAAAAGTAGGATAGGGTTTTCTGTGATTTGCCATTTTCGTTATTTCTGTAATTTTGGTCATTTTTATCATTTGAATCATTTTTGTCATCTTTGTCTTTTTATTGGCTTCACCTGTATGTATGTATGTTTGTAACCGACCCCTTTGAGCTCGATTTTGTCCTACTTTGAACGATCAGATTTAATTCAAACTTTGCACACCTGTCAAAGGTCGATGACAATGCAATAATATAGTACCATGGAGCTGATCTGATGATGGAGTCGGAAGGTGGCCATAGGAACTCCTGTACTAAACAAGATAGACCCGTCGTGCTTGGGCTCGTATGTTTATATCGCGTGACAGTGCAATAATATGGTACCATGGAGCTGATCTGATGATGCAGTCGGAAGGTGGCCATAGGAACTTCTGTACTAAACAAGATAGACCCGTCCTGTTTAGGCTCGTTTTACTTGTCATTTCTCAAATTTATAGATATAAAAATTCATCGTTTATAAAAAATGCGATAGTAACTCGAAATGTCTTTCAGTTAAGCATTCACGGAAAACTACTAGGAATACTGGATCAGTGCTGTAATTTTGTTTAAATGTACTTTTAATACCCAAAATGAAAATAAATAATTTTCACAACAAGAAATGAGATAGTTTGCGATATGAAATGGAAATAATCTACCGGGTGCCAATAGCACCAACATAAAAGATGAGTACAACGTAACTTGTATTAACGCCTGCTCTTTAAATAAGAAACATGCAGTAGAGGTCCTTCTTCTTCTGTTCTTTTTTTGTTTAAGTTATCACTTCTATCGGGCGTCCCGAGACGCACACGTTTTTTACTATTCCACGCGAACGAAATTGCGGGCAGAAGCTAGTATATAATAAAATAACACAATACAAAATATACCGCGCCCGTAACACATAAATGCGTATATTGTGTAAGTAACCAGCTCCGCATCGCAGTTGTAAAATATAATATACATATATAATACTAGCTGTCCCGGCAGACGTCGTCCTGCCCGGTAAAAAATAGGGGTTGGTCGTAGAGGGTTGAAAATCTAGGGTTGTATGTATTTTTGTATGTTGTATCATAAAAAAATAGAAATTAAAAATTTTGTCTAAAAAATAAAAATAAAAATTTAGGGGTGGACTACCCCTAACATTTAGGGGGATGAAAAATAGATTTTGGCCGATTCTCATAGATACCGGATAAGCACAAAAAATTTCATCAAAATCGGTCAAGCCGTTTCGGAGGAGTATGGCAACGAAAATTGTGACACGAGAATTTTATATATTAGATAAAATACAATAAATACATACGCATCAAATAAAATACCATAAATATATTATTTATACTTCGCTGGTCTTAGAAGCAGAAGAGCAGCTGCATTTCATGTCCATTATACTTGGTTAATTATACACATTATACGTGCGTGCTTATTCTCAAATTCCCATCAAAATTATCCAAAATTTATTTTCCTTTAATTGACACAGTCCGCTTGTCACAAATCCAGCGCCCCCGCAACAACTACAGTAACATAAGACCTTATGATGTGCCAATATTTTTGGCAAATAATTATTCTATTCCAATCTATACAACTGAGAAAACAGTTAAATCATACCACATTAACATTCCAATCCACTCCAAAAGCAGTAACATTTTAAACTTTGAAGTAATAGACAATTAGCCTAAAAATAACACGAAAATCATTTCTTTACTCTGTTTGATCCGGGATTAAGCAAAAAAATATCCGATGAAAATCCTTCGCGGTAAACATTTTCTTAAGACGTGTTTCTGAAAAGCAGGTTGTTTATTTATAAAAGGAAAATAAATTTGTTTTAAGAGGAAATTTCTTTTATATTATATTATAAATAAATATGGATGTATCGCGGGTAATATCTTTTAGAACAAATGAGACTTTGGTGAAAATTGTGTAGGAATAAGCAAATTTTTACTCCCGGCTAAATTACCACGGGATGTCCGAGATAAAAAATATCACATAAAATGTGCGTGTGTATGGTCTGGGTGTCTAGGATCGGACTAGGTAATATACGACGGACCCAGAATGGTCCGTCGTATATTACCTATAACACAAGCGTAACTTGCTTAGCTCGGAGATATACAATGTGTGTTTGCCTGTCGATTATTATCATACACTTAGTACTTTTTGAAAACAAGCCCATAAGGTGCACGAATGATAGACACACGTACACGTCGATTTTAAAATGATTTAGTTGTTTAAAATGGTAATTGAATTCTAATAAAATTAAAGGAAGAAATCTGTGTCTGCCATTCTATTTAATTCAACGTCATGCATCGAAAGAGCGATAGAATAGGTAATATATTTCATGGCGCAACGGCGACACGGCAGCCATTTTACGATATTTAAATTGCCTAAGAAGCAGTTATTATAGCAAAAATGAGTAGCGAAATGGGGCGTAATAAAAGTAGCGAGCGAAGTCAAGCATCGCTCGACGATTCGTTATATGAGAGGATTACACACTTGTCACAATTATTAATTACATCCAAATATAAATAAATAATGTATTTATTAATTACACTTAAATAGATATATCGGCGCAATCGAACCGAAACAATAGCATAGTTCTGGAACATTATCGTTGTATCGTGCCCTGTCGAACAGAAAGCTTGACGCAAATAACCCAGCGACCACAGCCACCGGAGCATAGAAACTGCCATAAGTACAATCTGTTCTTTGATGTGAAGTCTCACGATGGACTTCAGACACTGAAAGTTTGCTCTATCGATGTATGAATATTCATTGGGACTTTGTGCTCCATAATGAGACTTGCGATGCACAGGACGCCTAATGATTTGAGTCAGGGTAGGAAGGTGTAGAAAGGACTTCCTGGAGGAGCTAGGCTGGATGGAGTAACACTTCATCAACCCTTGCAAGCATAATAAGCGCTATGTCGTTGGCTCGCTCGCTTGCAGAAGATGAAAATGGGTGGAGTGGCGCGTCAGTGGGAAGTATTGGTGTTTCATGCGCTCGGAGAGGCTGCAAGTGGCGTGTCGTGACCACTTCTGTAGAGTGTGAACGGACTGTAACCTGCCAATGCATGTTTAAGGCGGCTTAGCGGGGCGATGTTTCACACGATTTAGCGTTCGTGTAAGGCAAAGTAGTATTCATATGTTCAATTTCAATTTTAGTGAAAAAAAGAAAAATTTTATTTGAAAATATAGCGACTTAATTTTACTATAGACAGAGCATATTTTGCGAATTTTTACGCCGCTTTTTCAGCAAACCAGGTTTGCACTCAGATATGCTGTACCGGAATTATATCCGACACAACGCTGATTTTCAGTGCAAACCTTCCTTTTGACGTAAGACCAAACTGACCCAATTTTCTCAAATAAAAAATGACACTAATAAAACGTGTTCATTAATTCTCATTACCAAGTTTTGCATCCATCTGTCTGTCGATATTATTGTTGTATTATTAATAATAACTAGTCTAAAAGCCCCTTGATACCAGTTTAATCGCATGAACGCTTTCAATACACCAAGCAATTTGACGGATTGTGTAAGAAATCTAATATCATGATTGCGTCTTTCATAATTATTAAGGTTTCTTGTATTGCTTCTCGGCTTTTATATTACAGCGTTACAGGGTGGGATTTTGAAATGTTTACCCTAATTTCTCCTACAAGACGGGGGTTCGAATTGGGTTTTGCGCGTTGACACCAGAGGCAAACAAAACCAACGCGTTGCCAGCCGTCAGGGTGAGTTAGACGACATGGGACAGGAGGGATACACTTAAGGATGAGATAGATGGCAGGAGACAGGAGGGATAGACTTAAGTAAGGGTACACTCTGGATTGAAAGAGGATGTAATAACAAGAGTTGAAAATGAGCATGTAGAGAGAATGATTGAAAGCAGATTCACAAATCAAGTACATGGCAGCAATGTGTTCGTAGAATCGGTGCCGCTAGACCGAACCGTACTCACCATGATCAAATTGAAGATATTTTAAAGAAAGATCAGATAAAAAGTAGTTTAAATAAGCGTGTATGTATTGTTACGAGCCACATGGGACTCGAATTCAAAACCCGTTGTAATTACTATTGAATTTATTGGAACTATACAAACACGTATAAAACAGGTACAAATATAACTAGACACTACTAGTACAACTGCATGATTCAATAACACGCGCAAAGTTCGTCACTATATCGCTCATCGAATCTACGTGTTGCTCGTATCGTAATCCCCGCTTGACTGCCTCATCCCTCCGTTCGGGCATTGTTTTATAGTAAACCGTATAATACAATAATTTACTGCGTTGGCTGAGATTCCCGATAAACCGTAATCTGCACACCTGGTTAATTATTTCTGCGAACGGCCAACAAAATCGAAAACAATAACAAGAGGCTATTGTCTAACTGCAAATTTTAAACAAAAAAAGTCCAAATGCGGGAAGGTATTAAACTGCGTTTTATGACAGGCAGGTGTGCCTTCACCTTTGCCGGCATGTAACAGTATTAAAGATTAATGAAAGTTGATGAGGCGAAAAGTGTTTATCATGATCTTAGCAGGTGGAGATTCCTCCGCTGCTTACCAAACAGGGGTGACAGTATGTTGTATATAGATAGTATGTATGGGTTTGCGTTTGACTACTCTCTCATCTGATGTTGAGTGATGACGCAATCTAGATTGGATTACGCTTACCTAGAAGATACCTATTCACTCATGACTTGAAGACTTCAAGATTGTATTTGTCAGGAAAAACAGATTCCAAATTATTCCACTCTTCGGCAGTGCGCACAAGAAAAGATGAAGCAAAACGTTTGACTCTGACTGGTGGTGTTTCTGTGCGTCTGGTTGTCCGATGATAATATGGAGATAGAAGAATCAGGTCGTGCAATTATAAGAAACACTCCCCGAAATGTATCCCATAGACGACGGTTAGCCCCGCGACCTTGCGTCTATGCTCTAGACTCTGAAGTCGAGCATAAAAAAGACGATCATTGCCGACCAGCTTCCTCTTTGTTTGTATGTATGTAGTATAAAAGTGCTCAGCAGTATATTTCAGTGGTAGAGCGTCGATAAGCGAGCCGTTTCCGTAAACTCCTTCTCGCAGTATCTTTTGGCAGCGTTCGTGAGTATATTTTAGGCTTTTGCGGACTTTATTAAAAGTTCACTGCAGATACTGTAATATTTATAAGGGCGGGGGACTTTGCCAGACTGGTACATTATTGTGCTTTGCAGCAAATTGCTTTTTTACGTCGTTTTAGTCTGATAACTTTGGATGGTGCTTGAGAAATATTTTTTAATAATTTCTGGTTAACACGTTTGATTGTCCCTAAACTGAACAGTCGTAGATTTTCATTCCAGTTTGGGTTTTATTGATAGTAGATGCAATATTATAATCCCTATGCCTATTAATTTAATTATATATTTTGGTAGAGGTTAGGAGTCATGCACAACCGCTACTATTTAGGAGAGTTGTTCGACTCCTAGGACATATTGTTTGATGAGCTTCGTGTTCGCTTTTAAAAAACTAAAATCTTGTATATTGTTACGCACCGACAAAAGTAATTGCAGTTTATTACCTTTTGTCATTTGGACTTATTATGTTTACTTTGTGTTTAAAATTTGTATTTAGAAAACAGCTTATTGTGCATTGTAATATTTTATGGTAGTCTTTAGTCAGGTGTGATCCTTGGAAAATATTGTTTACGCTGTCGAGTATAGTGTCGAGACATATTGCATAGTTTAGTATTAAACAATGCCCGAACGGAGGGGTGAGGCAGTTAAGCAACGATTACGATACGAGCAAGACGTGTGTACATTCAATAAGCTATATAGTGACAGACTGCGCGTGTTATTGAATGGTGCAGTTTGTACTGGTTGTGTCCAGCTATATTTGTACTTGTGTTATACGTGTGTGTATAGTTCTAATAAATTATATAGTAATTCCAGCTGCATTTTAATTCGAGTTCCGCACTCGTACCAATATATATGTAATTGAAATCTACGTATATAGTGACTCATCACAATATCTCAGGAACTATAATACCTATAGATTTGAAATTTGGCATGAACCTTCCTTTCGCCATGCAGAGGTTAACTAAGAACGAATTTTACGGCACGCGAAGCTGGCGGGTATCAGCTAGTTTCATATTTATTAAGTGAAGTAACAACAAGATTATTTCCTTAACGTAACGCACGTGCCCAACTTTTGATATAATTGTAGAAATAAACTACATTAAGTCTGCGAACGAGATACTACTGAACTAAAATTGATAACAGCTGTTCCCGACCATAAAGCATCGCGCAACGTTTTTATCGCATTTTTCATTTTATTACATTACCGAATTAGATTTACTACATCCATTGGAGTAACACGAGTTTGTCCAACATAACAATCTGATTCTTTAAATTTTTAGACGTAAAGAAGATAGGGATTATTGTATAAAAAAAGGCGTAATATTTTTATATAACAATTTAAAAAAACCATAAACCATTTTTGAAATCAGAGTTGAAGAACACTGTTCTAATAAACTGATATATCTGTATATGTATATTTGTATGTAATTTATAATACTAGAGTTTACCCCGCGGCTGCGCCGCGTGTTAACCTCTAGTGCGTGTTTCTTGTTTAAAGAGCAAGTGCTACAGGTTATATTATATTACATTTTTATGTATTTGCCCACGGAAGTTTCACTTCATTTTATATCGCTAATTATATATACCATCCCCCGTCTATCTGTCAACAAAATAAATTACAAAACTTGACCAAAAAGGCCAAAATGGTCTAAATGACCAAAAGACCACAGTGAACAACATGGCTAAAATGACGGAATAGGCAAAAACGACCAAAAAGGCCAAAATAATCAAAATGGTCAAAATGACCAAAAAGGTCAAAATGACCAAAAAGGTCAAAATGATCCAAAAGGCCAAAATGACTAAATAGGCCAAATTACCAAAAAGGCCAAAATGAAAGTTACCCCTTGTCCATCCTCAGTATTTAATTTACATACGTACCGAATTTCAGCCAAATCGGTCCAGTAGTTTTTCCGTAAAAGCATAAAAAACAAACAGACAAATATCATGTTATCCCGGAAACTATCCCATTTTTCGGGATAAAAAGTATCCTATGTTCATCCTCGGTATCGGAAATATATATATACTAAGTTTCAGCCAAATCGGTCCAGTAGTTTTTACGTGAAAACGGAACAGACAGACAGACATTGCCGTCATTAACAACCTTGAGTTGCGTTCCGGCGGCGTCAGTAGCCAGGTTCAAATCACCCTTATGAGAGCAGCAGCGCATTTGTAGCACCTTTGGTGTTTACAAATGTCTATAGGCGATAGTAACCGCTTTCCATCAGGTAGACCATCTGTCTGCTAAATTTTGCAGTAAAGAAGATGCATTACTATATACCACACAGATGGAAAGCACGTACCATAAATTTAAAAAAATGCTTCACTTAATTTTGATTCACTTAGGCGGGCACGTTCTATACTTTTATTCATTCGCCTGAGAGTAAATTAAAATAAACAATAATTACTCTCTGTTAATCTAAACCGTCAGATGCAGGAATTTAATAAAAGAAAAATTACGCATAACTTGTGAGACAAAATCAAGCAATTCCATTCTATTAGCATGTTTCATTACTTTGAATAAATGAGGCTGTCTTTTTGATCAAGAGAAAAGCCTTCAAGCGTTACACTTGAACCTTCACATATATACGTGAATGTAGGAAAAATATACAAGCGGAACAAATTACCCCTCCCTCCCCTTTCTAATTCTAGCTCCGCAACAAAAAGTCTAGATTTATACCCGGCGAGATAAAAACGTTTTCACAGTCGTTGGCTTAACATTAAAAGGTATTTTTTTATATTCGCGTTGTGAAAGGAAACAAAGGGACGCAACACTGCGTTCTGAAAAGGTAGCTTCCTTAAATAAGGATGGGAAACATAAAAATATGACGATGTTTATTTATTAACTGTTGGGGAATAAGTATGTCGGAGGGAAACCATGAATCAGATTGATTGTTGTTTGGATGTATAAGATACAATATTATTTGTTTACATTTTAACTACTTTTAAAATTTGTTAAATGTTTCTATAACTTAAAGATCGTTCTTACCTAATGAAAGTTATGAATATTGTAATTTAATAAACGACCAATCAGAGCAGAGCATATGGCTCGCAGCGGGGTCAGACGCCCTCTATACTTGAGTAGTATCTACTTCGGTAGACGGAGGAGTTTTTGTTCCACATTTGGTTGATGGCAATAGGTCGAGTTGGACCATTGAGAATTTTAAAGAAAGTGTTAAGTTAGAAGTATGAGCGGTACCCTAAACCCGTTGCTCGGTCTAAACTATGTCAAAATGTTGATCAAATCTAAATTAAAAGTGTATAAACCGTGGCCATGTGTTTCATGCTCATATTTTACCCTGAATACGCCCACTAAACCTGCAAGCAATAAAGAAGATTTCACGAGAACGAGGCCTTCTTCGACAAGTATATACCATGTGTCATATTTAATTTTTTCAACTGTATTTTTTTAATTTACTGGAAAAACGGTAAGACCCGCTTTGTTACACTGTTTTTTTAAAACTGGCCAGCACATTCCGAGACTGGGTCCAATTTTAGTACTTATATTGTTTCACATACTTTACTGTTTAATTTCACTAGCCCAAAAAGTGGTCTGTACGTTTGATTAGCATCATATATTCATGTATCACGATGTTCTGGTCTTATGGACCAAAATAATTAATTTGGGGTCAGTTTGCTCTATACCCCCTGAAAATTTTGAGGGAGTATGGACCAAACTGATCCCAGATTCGAATTCAGCGCACCAAAATACCTAAGAAGGATTTGTTGTTTTTTTTATTAACTAATCTACGGACTCTAGTTCCGTACCCTTTTTACAACTTAATCATTGTTAAAGTTTTTTGAATTTATACACGCTTATTGTTTATGTGTTATTATGTGTGACATTAATTTTATGATTTTTGTGTTGTGTTGTGTACCTTAAGAATAACTTTTTTTTTCTAATTTTAATACTTAACTTATACTAATGTAGAGTGTATCTATTACATGCTGGTGTTGTGAGAAAGTGCATGTGCAGTGTGTGCCTTATGTCTATACCAGAAGGATTTGGTTAAAAATACAGACCACTTCTTTTTGTGGGCCGGTGTCATTGTTATTGTCTCGTATATAATATTTCTTTCTTCTCGTTTTAATATTTAAACAACATCTTAATACACATGACTTTCTTGCAATCATGTTAAATGATTTGCGACAATTTTAAAGACAGATTTGAACAGGAGTACAAGTTTATTTTATTGTCTATAGCTATTAAGAAATAAATAATATAATTTTATTAAGATCATAGCGTGACTTAAAGTGCCAGTAGACAATTCGCACCTTGTTTATTGTTCTTTGCGAAAACTAGCTAGTTACTTAACAGTTAAATATCTGGCTTAGTTATGTCTGTGTTAGATAAAAACTTTAAACACGTAAAGAAATAGTGATGTAAGTAAAATATATAGGTCTTACACATAAAACTAGAAGCAGCGGTGTATTTTGGAAACTTATTGATTCAGGATAAAGGCTTTTTTAAATAAAAAAACAAAATGAAATAAATATTCAGCAAAAATATTATGTAATACTAGTTGTCCCGGCAGACGTCGTCCTGACCGGTAAAGATAAAAAAATATTTAGAGGTGGACTACCCCTAACATTTAGGGGGATGAAAAATAGATGTTGGCCGATTCTCATAGATACCGGATAAGCACAAAAAATTTCATCAAAATCGGTCAAGCCGTTTCGGAGGAGTATGGCAACGAAAACTGTGACACGAGAATTTTATATATTAGAGATTACATTATTATTATTAGTAACTATTACGTTTCATTTTTGCTTATTGCTTAAGTACAGCTGACAAGTTTATTTATAACACCAGAAATGCATCAGATATGCTACCGGCTTTGACAGGAGGACCCAAACCTAACATCTAATCCCGGAAAACAAACCAAGGTGGTTATGACGCCATGCTCTAGACCAGGGTTGGTGGCCATTTACATGAGTAACTGCTCTACCACCTGGCTGTTGCCCTCTTACGAATTAGTATTCTTTCTCCGTTCTTTTATATCGATATATATTCACATAGTGTATCGATAAGAGTATCAACATCTCACGTGATGTGTCGACAGCCCTATCACGAGGCGAACTGTTGTGAGATTTGGGTAACTGTTGTAAATAATTAATAACTTTGCGAATTCAAACAATCTCCCAAATGATCTATTGAGACAAATACTACGAAACAATTTGTCATTGTTTTTATTTCGTTGAACAGAGCTTTGTAATTCTGTTATTTTTTCTTGAAATTGCTTTTTTCGTACAAATGTACTGTCATTTATTTTATTTCGTACATTTATTAATTGGTTGAAGTAGTATTTAATTATTAATTAGAGATAATTAATTAATGATTCCGGGTATTAATTTTTATATATTTTTAACTATGGCTTAAACGCCTTTGGTATTGATTGCGCTAATTTTAGAGTAAGAAAAGTCTGCTTAATATAATTTGGCTCTCTATTTTTCACTTTTTTAAATTTTAATAAAAAATCAGTCAAGTGCGTGCTAGTCCACGAACCCTGAAGAGTCCCATAGAGGTGAAAACTTTCCTATTTTCGTTATATACCTAAAAAAGCATGTAAACGAAAATGTTTCTTATCTCAAAAAATCTATTTTATTTGAGACAAATTTACTGCCTCGCACATGTACACATCACTAGATACAAATGCAAAAAAATATTTTCCAAAATTTGACTAACGGCATCCTACACTGACAAGTTTCATTTCAACTACCTGTATTTGACCAGAAACTGGCTTCCCAAAGAGCCGTGTGTGACAGTTTGGCAACAAATTTGTGGTGGTTCCGTCTTACAGGTTAAATATCTAAAAATATCTTTATTCCTTTATTCTCGCAACCGCCATTTTGCAAGTACGGCGTTTTCTATAAGATGGGCAGAAGTATGTAGCAATATATTTATACCTCTACTCGACGTAACATCTGATACGACACTTTCATAAGGGCGCTGTTTTTGCCAAAATTGGCTTTGCCAAATTCGGGCACGCCACTGGAAGGTTGGAGGTACTTATTACAAATTAATATGACTATAAGGGTAGGCACGAAGAAAGAAATCGCTTCAAGTACGTATATAACGAATTATCAGAAAAACCGAATACCCATTGTTGGCTTAATGGTAGGCCATCCATCAAAGCAGCCCCTCCCCAAAGCAATTAACGTGCTTTGCGTTGTTATAAAAATCGTATAACTTGGTTGTATATGCCCTACCTTTTATCTACGAGTTCTTCTGCTTAAGTACGACGATAGAGGTTTCAAGAGCTTTTTTATTGCTGGTGTACATTTAACAGGTTGACGGCATACCTGATGGAAAGAAGTTACTATCGCCTATGAACATTTACTACACTGGAGACTGTTCTAATTTGAGAACTTATTCTGTTTATATTGTTTAATAATTTAATCTTCTATATTATTTTTGTCCTGAATAAAATAATATTAATCATATATAATTAATATTTTTTCGTTTTTCGATGTACAGTGGACCTCGAAAGAGTT
Source organism: Dendrolimus punctatus (assembly GCA_012273795.1). Classification (NCBI taxonomy): domain Eukaryota; kingdom Metazoa; phylum Arthropoda; class Insecta; order Lepidoptera; family Lasiocampidae; genus Dendrolimus; species Dendrolimus punctatus. The sequence goes on along the minus strand of CM022547.1, from coordinate 2,401,740 downwards.
TCAGTCCATAGTTGCTGATGCCCGGACACAACCCCAGGTTGTTATGGCGGCATGCTCTTGACCAGGGATGGTGGCCATCTAGAAGGGCTAATACTCTTTGAAGTTCATACAACAGAAATGAAATAATTCTTGAAAAATGAATAATCTTTTTAATTTCTATACGTTAATATTTATATTATTATAACTATACAGATAAATAAGATTGAAGTGTATGTTTTTAAAGTCAAAATAAAAATTCCGAATATGCAAATTTTGTCAGTCTGTCTAAGTGGTTGTTCAAGCTCATCTCTGAAACGGTGGCCAGCTTTTAACGGGACTTTCACTGGCAGATAAATCATGTTATAAGGATTAACTTAGGCTAGTTGTGTAAAATGTAAAATGGCAGTATGTGGATCGGAATGTTTACTTATTTATTATCGAAATAAAGATTAACTAGAACACCGCGCCTAAAAAAGGTTGCGAAATTTTAAAATAATGGATCTGAATTGCAAAAGTTTTATAAATAATACCTATTTTTAAGATTTATACTAACCCTGGTAACCCTATGTAACAATTTCACTCGGCCTTTCCTCTCCCCGTTTTTGGGGCTATCAATCTAATAATGACGTCACGGGCGGCGAAACAACGCAACCCTCCTTTCGACATTCGACAAATTGCTTAAAGGATTATTACTAAACCTCTGTTTAGGGATAATGCTGAACAGAAACGTTAATTACATTCTCTTCCTTTATTTATTTACCAAGACTGGCTACGTGGCTTCTGTCACGTAACACTTTGGACTCATATGCTTCGAAAACTATTCAACGTCTCTAAAGACAATTCTCTGAATTTCATGCTTTTTGCAATTGATAAATCTCTAGGACAACGTCTATGTAATGCCGAAATAAAATTTATTTTTATATTTGCAGCGCCACCTCTTTCTTTTGATTTCACCTTCTCCCAAATATTAGGGGTCCACACAATATCTCTTTTCTTCCATACTTCTCTATTCATCCATACGTCCTCCGTCACACTACAAATCATAATATCGTCCGTAACACGATCCATCCATCTTATTTTAGGTCAACGATTACATTTGTAAATATCAGTCTTGTAATTTAACATTATTTATGTCACGTGACTATTATCCCTCCTTCATACATGTCCATACCATCTCAGTCTACTCCCTCTCGATTTTTCAGTCACAGGGAAATACTTTTTGATATAAGTACCGTCTATACTTTCATATGCATTTAGTATAAAGATATTATTTTGACACTACAAACAAATACTGCAATTTATTTTTAAGCAAGTTTCACTATCAGTTAGGTAAAATTTCACGGAATGTTTATATATGTACATACTAGCTTTTGCTTACAATATATAACAACTTAATTAAGTTATTACGCAAGTAAAAAGAGCTACCATTGTTCGGCCGCGGCGAAACCTCTAGTACTTTTATAATAATGAAGATGTAGTAATGCCATCATAATTGATTTATTCCCAGGGTCGTGAAGAATAAAAAAACAATAATGTTCACACCGACAAAGAAATGCGCACACCTAGCTGTCGTAAGACCCAGTTTATTACCTTTCGTGCATTCGGAGATTTTTTGTTTACTTCCTGTTTAAAATTTGCAATTAAGAAAAACATTGTTTTATAGTCGCAATTAGTGTCGAACTAATCTTTGTTGTAATTAGATTGCGTCGAAGCTTACCAGATGTGCGGATTAACTCCGTGAACACGGCCCTTTGTCGGTATTATACAGTTTAGTATAAAACAATGCCCGAGCGGAAGGGTGGGGCAGTCAAGTGACGATTACGATACTACCAATACGTGGTACTTTCGATTAACGATATAGTGACGGACTTTGCGCGTGTTATTGGATCGTGCAGTTTGTACTGGCTGTGTCCAGTCATATTTGTACCTGTTATATGTGTTTGTACATTTCTAATAAACTCTATAGTTATTCCAACGGCATTTTAATTCGAGCCCTATGTAGCTCGTAACAATAAATTCTTTCTCATGTATTCAGGAAGAACTATTCAAGTAGACTTAAATACGAAAGTATAAGGTACAGCGGAAAATACTCTAGAGACATCATTAGATTTTTGGAAATCCCATATCCTTGTCAGGATTCGAATCGGTTAGTTTTGAAAAAAGAAACTATTTGTATTATTATACCAAGTCACAGTGTAATCAACGCTGTGATAAGGCTGAATTTCTTTGAAGGATGTCAAACGGCAAACCAAGGCAAATAGTTGATTTTAAATAAATTTGTCTTTTGCTGATTTCCTGGTTTTTGAAATATGTGTCAGTAAAGAGTTTATAAATGACGTAATTTTTGGATTATTAGAAACAATAATCCCATCTCACGATAGTTTTCTCAAACATCTCTGAAACATAATTATACACTACTTAGTCTTGATCATCTAAAACAGTGGTCCCCAAACTATTTCGTCCCAGAGACCCCCTATTTTTACTGCATTCGGTACATCCCCCATCTTTTTAATATATGTTCAATCATATTTTTTTGAGTATATTTTCTAGTTGGTCCTATATAAATTTTATAGCTTATAAGTACAAACGCGCACTATCATGATTTATTATTATATTTATAGCAAGCTAATAATTTCGTCATGACTTGTTTAAGTGGAATTTACTATTCTTGTGGATCCTTATTTGCAGCTCGATGACCCCCAAATTTCGTTTTCACTAACATATACCCCTTGTAGTTCGATATGGACCCCCAGGCCTCATATACGCCCGCGCGCGTACCCACTCTTTTAGGTGTTTATTTTAAGCTGTGTTAAATGTTTTTTATGTTATTGTTCCTACATTAAGGGAGAGGGCACTAGCCCCTATAATACAGTGAAAATTAGTTTAGGGGCTAGTAGAATCAAAAAAATACTGTGTATCAATGTTAAGTTTCAAATGAATAAATTATTATTATTATTATTATTATATGGACCACTTTGAGGACCCATGATCTAAAGCAAAAGAAAATGCTCAATCCACTAAAAAGCAATTCAGCTTTTTAAATATTTATACAAAAGCTCGAGTAACAGTCAATCATTACAAAAAAATAACTCAAACATTGACTTGAGAAATCTAATTTTCTATTTTCTCGTACCTTATTGAAAGTTGCGAAACAAATCTTTTATATTAAAGTAAAGTACAATTTTTTCCCCTCACTCTAATTTCAATTTCATTTCAACTTCTAAAAGTATTATTTATTATTAAGTGTTATTTTCGCTTAATAAATAATAGCATTAGTCCATTATAAATTTCTCTGTTGAGATCTGATCTTTACATTTTGGAGGCAAAGTAATTAAGCAATAAGTTTGTCCAAGGATTAATGGGTCTCATTCGTCATTAATCTCGTTATATGGTATTTTTTTAAGAGAAATTTTAGAAACTAGTGTTTCTTTCAGTGATATTCAAAGTTTAAAACACGATGTTTGAAATCGGTCTATAAAAATGATACACGTTTCAAAACATTTCAATCCATTGATTAGTTTTCATGTGCAGAGACAACAATTCTAAACTTGTATTTTTATTAATTTATTATTAATCTGCTGGTTCTGAATAAGTTGATTTTTTTTCGCTTTTAAATTCACTGTACAAACTCGACCACTTGTTCAATACATGACAATTAAATTTTCTATTAAAATCTTACAATAATCATAGTTGCAAAGTTATAAAATATGAGATTGTGGTTGACAAAACATAATGCTGTTTTAAACACGGCTAGCATTGACACACGTCAGATATGCCAGTTCCGGGACAACCTGCCCTTAAAATTCTAAGCCAAAAAGGCCAATTTCGTAGCTAACATCAGTCAGTCCCATCAGCACTTCAAATGTTAGCCATTCAGCTGAATCGATCGCCCGTACTCCGGTCAGTTGTGAAAATAAACAACCCAAAGAATTCCCACATTCCTGATGTTCAACATTGCCAAATGATAAATAAACATACTGTACTGTGCTTCTGTATTAATACTAGCTGTAATTGATCTATAAATATGGTGCTGAATTATTTATTGTTTTACTAATAAATGATCTATAATATCAGTATATATAAAATTCTTGTGTTCGTGTCTATGTCACTCCTAAACGGTTGGACGGATTTTAATAAATTTTTCTTTGTGTCTAAGTGGGTTCCGCAACGGCTTAGATTCACAATTACATCCGGTAGCTGGCGTTGCAATCGGGGTCAATTTTTTTTAGGGCCTATCATCTGCTAGTCTAACAATCGATAGTATAATAAATGTGCTAAATGGTTCGAGTTTGAACAGTACTTTTAAAAATATGAAAAATTTGGAGAGGCTAATTTGGACCAGTAGATTTTGGAAGTGCAGTTTTATATTTTTTGTCTATCTTATATCTCCGGTCAACACAATACTTTTTATCCCGATAAATGACGTCATATCCATGGGATACACAAATACACCCGAAAACATGGTGCTGCAATTGCGTTTCACTATGAAAATCACGTCATGGCAACGCTGACGAAGTTTCGCTAATACTACTAGTACTATATTTGCGCAAATTTATGCACTATAGTGCATAAGTTTTGAAACCATTCGACCTATATCTGTATTAATTTCATTACTTAATTTTATACGTATTTCTTTTACTTTATATCATTCTTATCTTATACTAATATATAAAGCTGAAGAGTTTGTTGGTTTGCTTGAACGCGCTAATTTCAGGAACTACTGGTCTGATTTGAAAAATTCTTTCAGTGTTAGATAGCCCATTTATCGAGGCAGGCTATAATAGTCTATATCATCACGCTAAGACCAATAGGAGCGAAGCACCAATGAAGAATATTTCGGAATCGGGGGTTTGGAAAACAAATTCCACGCGGACGACGTCTCGGGGACAACTTGTTACATTATACAATTGTATGTGTGCGCAAACTTATGCACTATAGTGTATAAATTTGCTCACACATTTTTCTTTTTTTCCATGTGATTTGCGTCTGGAAGTTATTTCATTTTTATCTGTACTAATCCTATTATTTAATACTGAGTTCTCGTAACGCACTTCGGTATGATCGGCTTCCTTTAGCCGGCTTCAATATGAGAACTCCGGACTCTGTCCACCTGTTTTGTTCGTCTCCGTCTGCATATATAAGTATGAACGTTATTAATAATACATGTGGTTTGTTCGCAGGTACGTTCAACACAGTGTCATTTACACTCGTCATACAAAATGCGTGAGTATTATACAATGAACAAGTCGTAAACAACTCTACATGTTTGTTAGTCAAACAGATTTATTTTCAAGTTTGTTAGTTTACACATCTGTTATTTAGGTTTATGTTTATTTGTATAGCTTTTTTATCACCCTTAAGGCTACGCGTCACTCCTAACATTGTTAAGCAGCTCGTTTTAAACTAGGTGTTTTTTCTAGTTGCCATTAGCTCTTTTGGACGCCTTTGCTTTCACGTCGAATTTATTGACATAACTTTAGTTCTATACGTTCTTGTTCTGTATCTTCTTATCAGTCTGCTGCTTATTTCTATTTCTACGCATGAAGTAAAATACACATTGTTATATTGCATTAACTATGAAAAATATATTTTTGAAAATTACCACGATCTGATGCTGAAATCAGCACATCAAGTTTATCGTTGCGTGAAATCCGCCAAATTGCCTTGGGTAAGCGAACCGGGGTATTACTATCCATTGCCCCTAATATTTGAGAGACTTGAGCCCAACAGTGGGACCTCTTTCTCTACAGATAAATAAAATTGAAATGTCTTTTGTAATTTATATATTAATACGTGAAGCAAATACTTTGTAGCCCTTTTTACGAAAATCTGCGATTGGAGGAGATAAAATTTCGCACACTTATTCTTTATATAGAGAAGAAGTGGAGAATGCTATTTTTTTATTATGCATAAAAAATACAATGAATCAATTACAAAAAAATTACACCCAACCATATATTTCACACACACACACACACACACACGCATGTTAATTATTAAAGTCAAATTAACAGTGTAACCTTGGCGAAATCTGTGTTTATAGAAGCATAGTCTTCGACAGCCGAACCTTAATAATCTTCAAAATTATAATTTTATTTAATTATTATGGTCGAATTTTAACCATGAGCGACCACTAGTGCATATAAAAGTATATACGGTACTTATACAAAAAAACGAATTCTTAATGTTTTTGTCTGTCTGGATGTTCCGGCAAATCTCTGAAACGGCTGAAGCGATTTTGACGCGACTTGTAGACAGCCGATGTTTTGGAGTAATTCAGGCTATTTTTATTTAAGGTTCCGCGAAAATAGTTTCAACGCGACCGAAGTCTCACAGTTAGTGAGTTTTATTATTTGGATTAATCTAAAAATATTAACAAAACACGGCAATGTTGATTAATTTTCCACATAGGAACAATGTGCAATTGTTCGAGTCGCCATTGCCCGCCATAACACAATAAACTATCCTAGTTTGTTATGTTTGTCTGTTTGCGTACACCGAAAATCCATTTAAAGCAGCTCCATAGGGTTGCGGCTGAACTAATACATCAATATTTTAATTAAAATTATGTTTTCGTCTCTATTTTGAATTTAGGAATATTTTGAATTTTAATACTGTTGCATACCGACAAAGAAATGCGCGCTTTGTTTATTACCCTTCCCGCATTTGGAATTCTTTTGTTTACTTTGTGTTTAAAATTTGCAATTAGACAATAGTCCATTGTTATTGTTTTCGACTTTGTTGGCCGTTCGCAGGAATAATTAACCAGGTGTGCAGATTACGTTTTATTGTAAAAACTCAGTCCACGCGGTCGATTGTTGTATTGTGCACCTTACTATAAAACAATGCCCGAACGGAAGATGGGCATTTAAGCGAGGATTACTATACAAGCAAGACGTACATTCGATAAGCGATATAGTGACGAACTTTGCGCGTGTTATTGAATTATGCAGTTTGTACTGGTTGCGTCCAGTTATATTTGTACCTGTGTCATACGTGTTTGTATAGTTCTAATAAATTCTATTGTAATTAAAACGGCATTTTAATTCGAGTCCTGTAGCTCGTAACAATATCATAATGTAGTACAATAAAGAAAACTGCGTCATCACTCAACATCATATGATACCGTGCTCAAATTTCCATATAAAAAAAAATTGTTATATTGTATTCTACCCGTTCCCTTAAGACTATAAGTAGAATAGTGAGCCTAGGTCACCGTCTTCTATATTGCCATACTGAGCCGCTGTCCGAGGAGGTACCAGGTCTCGAATCACCTGATGAGTCGATAGCAGTTTTGAAACTCATGGTCCCTACAAAGTATTTAATTCAAATGATTCGATATCTTTAAAAAACTACACAACAGATCCTGTTCTAAGCAATACATATAAAGACAGACGGAAACACATTACGTGAATAAAGGTTCTGTTCTGACCAACATGACTGCAGAATCCTAAAAAAGTGTTATTCGAACTTGCCTAAAACTTTGTGCAAATACGCTGACACCATAAAGGTGCAATTACGACGGACGCGGCAGACAGCAGTATGTGCCGCGACGGCATACAGGAACAACAAGTGCCGCTACGGCAGACAGCAACAACAAGTGCCGCTACCGCAGACAGCAACAACAAGTGCCGCTACGGCAGACAGCAACAACAAGTGCCGCTACGGCAGTCAGGAACAACAAGTGCTGCTACGGCAGACAGCAACAATAAGTGCCGCAACGGCAAACAGTATTACTTTGTATGAAAGTGATCCCGAAATTCGACTTCAATTGCTACGCGTCAGGTCCTGACTTGTTTTGTCTCGCGACGGCAGACGGCATATCCGCAAACATAGTATTGCCGTTTTCGAAGTTAGACATTATGGACATGTTGTAAGACGAATAGTGTCAGAAATAACTTTCTTCCATCGAAATTGTATCCCGCGATGTTATTGGCGCAAGATCATTAAAAATTAAAGAGGTCACAGAACTAAACTATTTATTTAAACGGAAATAACTCCTAAAAGTTTCTTCATTATCATCGAAATATGTTTTTGTCGAAGATTCATAACAGACTTCTTCCACCGTGTTTATGTATAGGCATAATGAGTTTGCTGCTGTGTCTTTGGAATCCATACGACAGCAAATTAAGCCCGACAGCATTTGTGGTCAGCGGTATGCTGCTGCTGTCTGCCACGTCTGTCGGAATTGATGGAACCTTAACCAAACAAACGTACTTGACAATTCAAACAGACAAGTCTAAATACTAAGGCAACCCTAAAAACAAGCCATCTTTAATTACTAAATAAGGAAAGTATGTCATTTTCTTTTTATCATGAATGCTTAGTCAATCTAATTTCGACTTTCCACAGAGAAAATACACTGCATTACACCTTGTATAATATTACCTAACTATTATCTGAAAGGCGAATATAATACATTCTGAATTCCACGTTGTGTCCGTTGCGTAAAGTTTATTTTCTCATAACAGTGAAGATTGTACTTACGAGATATATAGCACATGTAATTGTATTTCTTATTACTTGGGACTAAGGTTGCTTTTTCATTATGTTACAGGAATAAGGAAAGCCTTTGAGTGTACTATGAGTAAATAAATAAGTATATACGTCATCAAATGGTAGCTACGAGTTATTTCTGTTATGAGATTGTACGCAGCTTGTTCAGAATTTATTAGTGTCCGCCATATTGGATTCTTAGTAACGTGGTAGACAATTCTTTGCTATGTTCTTGATTAGTGTTTTTTTGGAAAGGAGAAATATAATATATTACAAATAAGCTATTATGAAATTTTTGTATCAGTTATTTTTCTAACTTTTTGTTGAGTATAAATTGAAGTATTGAGGCATGATGTATTCTTAACTTTCGAATTTAAATGATAGTCCGTTCAACTAAAAATGTAAACCGGATCTATCAGATCAGTTATTTATTTTGTTTTGTTTGGGGATCAACAGCTGTAATCACACTAACTAAAGTTACAGAGATAGCTAAAGAACAGTTATTCATAAACCTCCACAGATCACAAAGGAAATAACAAAGTATTAAATACAATTTTAAAACGTCATTGGCAACACACAACACTAAGAGGTTACCGATCCCGAGTATTTTGGTGAAAAGCTCATTTTCCCACTACACTGGACTCTTCGTTAGCATTCACGACTATAACGTAGTGGTTAATTTCTATGAAATCAAAAATAAGTCTGTCAAAGAGGCTAAAAAACTGATTCAGGCGTGGCTAAGCAGTTTAACTTACCACCATACTGAAAATGTGCTAAAAATCACTGTCTGAATATTGTGATACGAAAATGCACAAACACTCACACACATACTCACACCCACACACACACGTCGTCCCGCTGCGGCTATAAATATCGACTTTGGTCTTCAAAATACAGCCTTCGCCTAGTTTGGCACCAGTAGATAATAATATAAACTTGACTTTCTGACAATTTTCAATTTTAGACAATTTTAACAAAATATGAGTGGCGTCTGAAGGCTGTACGTGTCAAGGGCGAATGAAGTAGTTTTCTAGGGCGTACAAGGCTAGGTGGACATACAAATGTAGTTTGAGTTATGAATAGTAAAAATTAACTATGTCTTTTCTTTCATATTCTCTCGACTATTTGGGATGGGTAAAATACGTCATTCCCTTCCTCTGTTCTGACATATTATATTCTCTGGCACATCACAAATCATATCATCCTTCACACAATCCATCCATCTATTTTTGGTCTTCAGGTTTTAAAGTTGATTAACCTAAATATTTAATTAAAAAATCTATGAAAACCAAAGACTGAAATGAATCACATACCCTAAACATTAGTACACACAGAGCATTTTTTGAGAATTTGTAAGTCACACTTCCAGCAAACAAGGAATACATTCGGCATATTGCTGTGATGGAATTATATCCGACACAACGCTGATTTTCAGTGCAAATCTTCCTTTTGGAGGAAGACCAAAACGACCCAATTTTGTTAAACAATAATAATAATTAAAACTAATTCTACTCATGTAATAATTAATTACAAAGACAAATAAATACATTTTAACAAAACCAACAGTAAAATACTTTGTTACTTCAAACTTACCGTAATCTTACTGTGTCATTTTGGGTCGTGTTCAAAAATAATCTTCATCCATATTTTTTATTGCACAAGTTTAGTAGACAGGCAGACGGCCTAGCTGATGGAAAGCCGTTACCATCGCCTGTGGACATTTGTCACAACCAAGGTCCCAGCAATATGCTGCTGCTCTCTTAAGGGAGACTGCAACCTGATCGCTGATGCCGGAACACAATTCAATGTTGTTATGGCGGCATACTCTACACCAGGGGTGGTAGCCATCCAAACGGGCAAATACCCTACCACCTGGCTACGGGTTATATTGTTGCAGAAAACTGTCTTCTTTCTCTGTTCTTGTACGGATAATATCCATAAAAAGCTGCCACGTAAACTGAAGTAGGATTAATCGATTTCATACAAATTGTGCCTTCGATGTGTTTTCCTTTAACTATTAACAAGGCGGTGATTATATTTAAATATTAAAAATGTGATTTCGTACTTGAATTGTAAATAGCTAAGGGTTTGTTGCACCCTCAATAAGTATGTTAACTAACAATTGCTGTGAGTGCAAGTTAACAGGTATATAAAGGTCGAGTATTTTATTGCGCGTGCAGTTAATTGCAGTTAGCACTCACACCAACGCCGCGCGTTTGCACTCAGGGACGTATTTGGAGTATAATCATGTTTTTTTATTGGGAATACTGTCGCATACCTGACCAAAGTAATGGTGTATACATAATAATGTTACAACTTAGGCTCCGACGAAGACAAATTCCACGTACAGATCTGTAAAAGCACATTTTTATACCTGTCGGCATTTGAACGTTCACTTATTTATTGGCATACGTTTCTAATTATTGTGGAGAATAGCTTACTGTCCTATTGTACTCGATCAGGACCATCATTAGCCAGGTGTTACGGATTATAAGTACAAGCTAATTCTAGGAAATTATGTCGACTTGTCGAAAACGATGGCCTGATTGAGAGAGGGTGTCAGTTCATCTAGGCGTGACGTGTGTACATTCGGGAATCTAATAGTGATGGACTTTGTGCGTTTTATTGAATTACGACCTTCTGCATTACGTTTGCATTTGTTGCGTTTGTTTATATTTGTACCTGTGTTATACGTGTTTGTATAGTTCTAATAATAATTCTAACGGCATTTTAATTCGACTCCCGCAAACCCGTAACAATATAAAATCTATTTTTTTAAAATAAATGCTTGACTGGTGTAATGGCGGAGAGCGTAGAGAGTGAACGTGTACAATATTTTATGATTGCAATTGTCCCTGATAGAATGTGTGGAGCAATAAATGCTGTTCTTGCGTATTTGAGATGTAATTTTTCATAAACTGGAAAATATTATTTTGATAAATTTTTGAGACTGTAGCATGTTTTGAAATTAGTCAGACGATTTAACTATTTATTAATTCAGAAGTTCAGAGACTATTTTTTTACTTACATTTGTGTTGTTTATACTATATATTATTTTGTAGGTATATTTATATTTATTATATCGTTAATTTTTAGTTAGATTTGTTTCGAGTATGTTAGGTTGTGGGCTTGCAGAGTGAAACCGGAGTTTGTTTGTAAAGCACAGTGGAAATTTATTCGTGGTTTTAATATTTAATTTTAGAAGACACTTTTACGGACACAGCGAGACAGCGGTACTTGACAACAACAAACATAGACAAAATATAGACTGACCATTGACAGTCTTTCACTTTTTAAAATATATGGCATGGTTGCCAGATTAATATCTAACAGAGTAGGTTATAGTTTAGTTATAAATGTTTGTTATCGACAAAATTTTTGCAATTATAACAACTACTTATTATAAAATGATTCTTCCAATGCTTAAGTGCGGGCCTGTCTAGCCTGGTCCCAGAGTTTGCTTTTAGCCGCGCCCCTATTTGTCTGTCTGGCTTTAAAATAGATCCCAATATTCTGCTTTCCTCCCTTAAATTTATCCAATTAGTGTGATTCTACAAATAAATAGATATAACTTTCGCGTACTACGATGTTAGTGTATATACTATATTATATTTATTTCCGTATTTCCTATTATACTTCCTACTTGGCTCATTACCTATGACTTTTAAGAGAAACCACACTAATATTATAAATCCGAAAATTTGCATGGATATTTGTTAAAATACACTTTACTGTAAATTTATACTTTGAACTTTATTTATGTATATAATTTTTATTTATTTATTATATTTATTGTAGGAGTTCAGCAGACAGGCGGACAGCCCTCTTGATGCGGTTACCATCGCCTATGCACATTTGCAACACCAAAGGTGCTATAAATGCGCTGCTGCTCTCTTCAAGGAGGTTGTCATGGCGACATACTTTAGACCAGGGGTCGGGCAAACGCCCTACCACCTGGCTGTGGGTTGTTTTGTTACCTCTTAGGCCGCCCTAATGTAGGACATTGTATTCTTTCTCCGTTCCTGCACGGATAATTTTTCATTCATTATAATTATGTGTCTTTGTTTGTGCCTTACTAAATAAGAAATGTAAAAAATATTTATCATTTAATACTGCTTTATAAGTCCCTTAGATGTTTATTTTATGAAGCCAAGTGTATGATATAATGTTCGCTCCATTAATCTTCGTACGTGCTCTCCAAGGATGGGAGGGATTTCCCTCGCATTATACAAACAAGGGCCCTTCATTCTCATATTATTATTATACAAAGTTGGTCAAGATACTGTTTGCCTTGTTTAGTTTTATAATAGACTGACAAAGTGATTGGGTGAGCGGATTTTTTTTAAATCAATAAATAATCGTCAGACCAAAACGCAGGTTGTAGTCCCAAGCTAAACAAGTTAAGCTTGTATTATAGGTAATTTACCACGGACTAATCTGAGGACATCCCCAGCAGACACTCAGACCACAGTAAATAATGGAAAGTTCGTAACCGGAATTTGCCATGCGAGTAATCGAACCCGGAGCCTCTGCATTGTACTGAGTTCGGCCGGCTAAAGTTTAACTACCTTAACAACAGAGTCTGCATTTAGTTATATTAAAAACTAGCTTCTGGTTGAGACTTCGTCCGCGTGGAATAGTTAAAAAAAAGTAAGTTATCAAAAAACCTATTAGCGTGTTGATATGAGCCGATAGCCTTCCTCGATAAATGGGCTATCTAACACTGAAATAATTTTTCAAATCGGACCTTAGTTACTGAGATTAGCGCGTTCAAGCAAACAAATTAACTCTTCAGTTTTATATATTAGTATAAGATTTTTCGTCTATATAATTACTACTTATACATCGTTAAATTGCTGCGAGGAACAACAACGGCCTCGCTGGAAGATCTTCATCTTCTTTGAGACAGAGGAGCATTCCATCTCGCTCCTCCACTTAGTCGGGATATCCTTAAAATATAACACTATTCGTTTCCTTAAAAAAACATCCATGTAAGCTCAACACTCTACGAGAATAATAACCGGCATACAAAGACATTCGAACGGATATGCTCAAAATAAAAATTCTATTTTTGCCAAAATGGCCACCACCATCAACCACAGGTAGAAAGCAACCTAAAAACAATTGTTTGCTTCAATTATTTGGTAGCTAGATTATCCGTATGTACAGATATATCTGGATTAGGTTGTCACTTTATTTCGTGTTGCCACTCTTATTAAAACAATTTGCGTGACCCGATTTTGTGTTACCAGTCTAACAAATCAAATTTGCGCAACCTTATTTAGTATTGCCACTTACACATTAGTTTTATGACATAACAACACCTTGTCGTAGACAATAATTTTCCGAAAATATTATTTTCTAATAGAATCTTTTTTATTAACAAGTATGTTAAAAGGTTTTACTAATTAAATGAAGCGAGCAACAGGTTCGTTTCTAGCCCTCGAGCCCTTAAAAATTGTGTTTGTACAAGAATAAAATAATTTTCTTATCAAAACCCTTCAAAAGGCCCTTTTACACATCGCCAGACCTTAATTAATTATAAGTACATTTCTAGATAATGTAACAATTACAGATGCTTTTGAGTTAATTAACTCGATAGGCCTTAAGGCTAGTGGAGATGACAGACTTTCTACAGAGCAAATTCTATATTACGAACTTTATGTAAATCACTGTGTTTAAATTGGGTATTGTTTTGTTAATATATTAATTTTAATACCTGCTGCGAATTTAGAATGTATATTTTAGTATTACAACTTTATATGTATTTAATTTATAGATATTATTTATTTGTAATATTTATGTTAGACATATGTAAGGGGAGTCATATGTGTGATTTATGACAATATTATGTAGTAATGAAATGAGGTTGAAATTAATGAAAAGTTCTGTTCCTTTGACAGGTATGAATGCATCAATGAATTACTTTATTGCATATATATTAAAGTACAATGGGCGGTCTTATCTTTTCCAGACTACCCCATACAATTATTATCGACACTGACTACATTATTTACTGTCTTCATAATTATTAAATGGAAGATTACAATGTGTATCTATGAATGAACATAAAAACTGGGACTGGCAACGCTGTCGCTTTAGCTTAAGACTTTTTTTATAGGACTCATTTCAAAGAGTTTGGGGCTGAACTGGACGGCCGGATTCCCCCTACACCATTCCATCTTCGGACTACAAGGCTCTCTGGTCTACGCTATCGTTTCACGATGAAAACGCTCCCAGTGCGTACTAAACGTTTCGCGTCCAAGTTCCTTCTATGTACAGCAGAATCGTGGAATGCACTACCAGAGTCGATGTTTCCCGAAAAGTACAATCCGAGTCTCGTGTGAATAGGTACTATGTAGGTAAGCGTGCTGCATCTTCGACCGCATCATCGTCAAACGCAAACCTATTTATACCTATATAAAAAGACCTCAAACGGCGCGAAATGAAGCCTTAGCAAAAGGTAACATATTTGTGCCACTTAGGGTTGCAATATTGGGCCCGTGGGACCATCCACAAACAGTTTCTTTAAAGATATTTCTAAGAAACTGTGACACTACCTCTGAGCAGATTTTGAGAGAGAGAGAATTTGATTAGAGAATTAGCATTGCTATACAGCGCCTCAATGTAGCCAGCCTTTTGGACACGCTTCCCATTACCAGTGTATATTTGTGAGGCAGTTTAACTTAAAATTACGTTCTTAAACACTAGGTACAATAAATATTGAACAAAGGGCGGCCTCATCGCTCAAAGCCATCTTTTTTTATATGGGTTCAGCAGATAGATAGGCCTACCTGATGGGATGCAGTTACCATCACCCATGGATATTTGTAAAACCAAATGTGCTACCAATGTGCTGCTGCTCTCTAATGGGAGACTGGAACCTGGCCACTAATGCCGGACTACAACTCAATATTGTTTGGGCGGCATGTTTTAGACCAGGGGTTGCAACCACCTGACTGTGTGTTGTTTTATCGTCTCTTACGATAGGCCGCTGTAATGCAGGGAATTGTATTCTTTTCCCGATCCTGCACGTCTGTCTGACTTCTGATTTGTCTGTCTTTGTATGTCACACTCATTTTTTAACCCGCAGTCATACTGACTACTTTATACTTTCGTTCGTCGACTGTTCCAGAGATGTATCTTTATTCCTGTTTTCGCGAAATTGCCTGTCAGTTTATGAAACACATTTCATGGGGATCGCACGCAATTTTCAGCAACGCGAGTGGCTCTTGAGCTGAAAATGTTATGAAGAATAAAACCGTTTTAGTCTAGTGTTTTATAATAAATAAAAACTGTAAAGGGTTCGTGTCTGTACAAAACGTTTCGAAATGTAAAAAAATCAGGAGGGTAATTCGGTCCAGGAGATTTCCAAAAATTTTAAAAATTGAAGAATTTTTGTTTGTCTAGTATTGTTCTTTTTTTATTAATGTAAACGATTTTATAGTCTTCGTATTGTTTCAAGTTGCGGGACTCGAATTAAAAATCCTTTTAGAATTATTATATAGTTTATTAGAACTATACATACACGTATACCACAGATACAAATATAACCGAACGCAACAAATCCAAACGTAATGCAGAATAGGTCGTAATTCAATCAATCCGTCGTTTTATACTAGAGTTTCTTTTTTCTTTAAAAGGTTATATAATAACATTGACTAATAATAAATAGATACAGTCTCGGGTAATGGCGGCGCTAGATATTCACCTCAATAATACTAATGTGTTGTTCTTTCTAGATCAAATTTTATTTATATTTCGTCGATCCCTCTAGCCCTCTGATCCAGTGGTCCAGCTCATGTGGTGGTTGTCTGCGTCCATCTACTGTCCGAGATTTGTGCTACTTCTATAAGTGTTACATTATTTTCTTGGTAATCTAATTCACCCGTTGTATATTCACACGCTAGGCTATTTAACAGTGCCTTTTGCGTTTTAAGCGTCCTCTTTGGAGCCTAGAGTTCGACTCCCTAATGTTTATTCTCCACATCGTATCGCATAACCGCAATCGCAATAATCTTTTTTTTAAAGATTATTTAATATAAGCTTTTGAGATCCTGGATATCATGTAGCAGCTAGAAGCAGAGTGCTAGCCAAGACAAGTAAAACGAGTCCAAACACGACAGGTCTATCTTGTTTAGTACAGGAGTTCCTATGGCCACCTTCATGTCCATAATCAGATCAGCTCCATGGTACCATATTATTGCATTGACACGCGATATACATATGCGTGCAAAATTTCAGCTCAATCGGAAACCAGGAAGTTGGTCAAATTTAACTTGCAAGATTCTACCCGAACTTACATACACGCAAACATACATACTTACATACATACATAGGTACACCCATTGCAAGTTAAATAAACGTTTGTAAAAAATAACTCGCATAAATGACGGCCTCTGTAGTTGAGCGCGCTGTCTTTAGCGGCCTCACTGCAACCCAGAGGCTCCGGGTTCGATTCCTAGTATAGTATAGTAGTTTTCTTCGTTATTTGCTATGGTCTGGATGTCTGGGATCTGTCCCAGAGTAGTTCGTTGCATATTACCCATATACAAGCGTAACTTGCTTAATTTGGGGATATACAATATATGTGTTTGCTGATTATTTGTTTATTAATTTATAATCTATGGGTTTACAATGTGAGGCCACTGATATACATGTAATTATTTAATATAGAAATCTTGCTAAAAATGTAATTTCAGATGTGACATTTTCTTCACGAAGATTAACCTCTGAAAGCCGATGGGATAAAGCTAAAGGCCAATAAATAAACTTTCATTTTGATAAACACATTTTCCGCATTTTCCGCATTCATATTTCAGCTGCACGTCATCCCGCGACACTCCCTCCAATTCTTTATTCATAGATTCCAGAATATATTGAATAATTTGTATCTACTTATATCTTCACCCATTCTTTTCAATATTTGTCACATATATCTTTGATATTATGACATTCATATGTTGTTATTGTATTATTACAAATGTTCTAGCAACACAACTAAAGCCCCGGTAGTCGCTATATTATCCTGAAAGAAATGAATACCTAAAACTCGATTGCAGCGCCATTCACTGGGACCAATTTTGAAAAAATGTCTGACATAGATAAATAATTATGATGATTTTTGGTTTTAATTGTACATGTTGCGAAGCGGTGCTCATAGAAAAGGGAGTGGAATTACATTTTTATTTATATGCCTGATATTATTTTTTTTGTAATTTTCAACCTTTTCAGGACCCACTCACAGGATTATTACATTAAAAAATGACATAAAAATCGGTCTAGCGATTTAGTAGGAGTTAAATAATATACACACGTACAAAAGAATTGTGTATGTAGTAAGATTAGGAGTATACGATTGTATGGGAACTAGAAAATGAGACCACTAATATAGCGTAGCGTGGCGTAGCACTACGGCGTAGTGTTGTGGCGTAGCACGGAGCAAAACACAAATGAATCCCATGTAAACTGACTACAACCGGCTACAACTAGTTACGAGCAGAGTGTACAGGATTAATTAGACAACTACGTCGGCTACGGTTTCCTTTTTCCCGTTTTTTTTCTCATTACCATTCTACGTACGATGTTGACATGGAAAATATTAACTTTATATTTTTAGCCCTTTTAATGACCTAACTAATTATCTGAAACTTATTACTTTTAACTTATTCGTGTAAAAGAAATACCCAATTAGGTAATAGGTATTGCAGCTTCTTGAAAGAAGTTTAAATAGACCGATAATTTCTTAAGATTGTTAGTTTACGGGACTTGAATTAAAATGCCTTTGAATTATTATAGAGTTTATTAGAACTATACAAACACGTATAACATAGGTACGAATATGACCGAACACAACAAATCCAAACGTAATGCAGAAGGTCGTGATTCAATAAAACGCGCAATCCATTCATTCATTCCACAATAATTAGAAACGTATGCCAATAAAGAAGTGAACAAAAGAAGATGATCATTAAAGGATTACAATTAGTTCAAGCGCCGACGGGTAATAAAATGTGCTTTTATAGATCTGTACGTGGAATTTGTCTTTGTCGGCGACTAGGTTGTAACAGTATTAAAATGAACACTTACGTTATAAAAGATGAAATGAAAAGTGAAATATAACAACAGCAGCCTTTAATAGTAACTACCTGGTGTGCATATATACATACTACGTGCTACGTTGCTACGGGAGCGTAGCAGGTGCGTGTCTACGTGAAGCCGTAGTCGTTACGTCAATCTTCGCAGTGACAGATGCCTCGGGCTCAATCTCCTTTGAAGTAATATAAATTGTATCCCGCCATCCTTATTTACTCAAGTGGAATAGATTTGTTAGTTATATACTTTCGGAAAACGTAATAAATATATAGATTTGCATTTCATAAATTTTCGATTTATTTCATACAGCTTCTAAATATATTTTTTCAATTTGAAAAAAATTGCTGATCACTGTAGCAAATACTATAATTGGCCCATAATTTCCCATTGCTTGAGCGTCCCTATAATTTACTATTACCTTTGAACAATAATGACATAAATGGTATATTTTTGTACTGCAGAAGCGTGCTATCCGCTAAATTTACAATATGGGAGCACGGGATTCCCGCGGGATAAGTTTAAATACATAAATAATTTAACAGTGCCTTAACAGCATACACTCGGAAATGTTAAACAAAATATCTGAGCTTTTCCCAGATTGGGTGATGTATTATAAAAAGACTAGAAACGAAAATAACTCAGAAACCTCCACGTGTAGGCTTCACAAAGAACACAATAGTTTCGTGGGTCAAAGTATAATCCTCGTCAACAAAATCCCAGAAAGCGTTCAAAAGCTTTCGGTAAACAAGTTGAAAAAATTAGTAACGCAATTTCTTTGCCAGAAGGCTTATTATACGACGGAAGATTTCTAGACGACCGTACCGAAAAGTAATCATGCAATTGCTGCCAAGCTGTTTCAGTTATCATACAAATGCTTTGTTAAACCTTGTATTAGTTCTAAAGACATCAAAAAAAGACAACAAATATATCGAGCCTTTATCGCCATTTTAACCTAAGTAAGTATATTTTTTGATGACAAATAGTGTTCAAAGAAAGAAAGAAAGAAGAATATTTATTCAGAACCACATAATATACACCAATGCGTACTTATAAATAAGATAATACAATTAAAATGAAGTTCTGAATCGGTCCTAACTCAGCATGATGCCGGTTGGCTCAACCAGCGCTGGTCTTCCGTTAGGGCCGTTCAAGTGACTCACAGATAGACAAAACGAAACAAAAATAAAATAATATGACTATTGAACTATTGCAAACAAATATATAAAAAAACTACATCATTAATATATAAAAAAAACTGATATAAAAACTAATGCTACGAAGAGAATATATAAAGAAGAACATAATGTAATAAGGAACATAAAACTTAAAAACTATAACAATATCAATTTTATATGTTGTCTGTCAGTCTGTTAGTTTGTGTCAAATATGCAGCATATAATAAATAGGAAATATCTAATCTGAGAATAATCATGGTTATATAGACAACAAGAGATGGAAACATTAAAGTAGATGTTGGGCAGGAGATGATTTTAAAATGAGTTTGTAAGAGTAACATGACATTTTGTACTGAACCAGTACAATATAGCACTTCAAATGAGGCGCACAAATATAGGGTTGTACCGCGGCAGTACATTCGTCTCATTCAAAACTAGTTCGGAAATATTCGTTACATGCCGACAAAGGTGAATGCACACATGCCTGTCATAAAGCTCAGTTACAATACCTTTCCTGCATTTGGACTTCTTTTGTTTATATTGTGTTTAAAATACCCAATTAGACAATAGCCTATTGTTATTGTATTCGTTTATGGCGGCACTTGTGCTGATTACGTTTTCTTGGAGAAATCCAGTCCCCACGGTCGAGTGTTGTATTGTATAGTTAGTATAAAACAATGCGAACGGAGAGGTAAAGTAGTTTAGCGAGAACCACGATCAAAACAAGCATTCGATAAGCGATACAGTGACGGAAAGTGTGCGCGTGTTATTGAATCGTGCAATTTGTACTGGTTGCGTCCTATTATATTTGTACGTTTGTAATACGTGGTTCTATAGTTCTAATAAATTCTACAGTAATTCCAACGGAATTTTAATTCGAGTACCGCACTCGTAACAATAGTAACTAAAAATTAATTACATACATACATACACATTGTCACGCCTGTTTCCCATTGGGGTAGGCAGAGACGATGGATCTCCACTTGTTACGATCTTGACAAACACTTTTCGCTTCATCAACTTTCATTAATCATCTCATACATACACGCTAATTTAAACTACTTTTTATTATTTATTTAAAAATTAATTATTATTATATAATGAAGTACAAGAGTACAATGCGATAACACGATCATAAAATTATTATAAAAGCATAAAAGTAATATCAAAGTGCCCGTTGGGTAGTTTCAAGCAAACGCTTTCCCACGCAACTGTGACATAGTAAACCATTGAGCAAATATTTCCGAACCATTGCCCCGGAAGTGGTACAAAGGTGGCCGCGGCGGGGACTCGGCCGCCGTGACGTCACATCCGGCCAAAATAGAAACACTAATGGCCGCCGGAAGTACGTAAAACGTAATATATCATAAGCTAGGATATTTCCCACGTCTTTGTGCATTTAGTAGGCAGGTCTTATAAGAACCTACCTTTTTAGCTGCTATTTAGTTAGTGAAAATCAAAAAGCCATCTTACAGATTAAATAAGGTATTACATCAACGCTCACATTATAACGAATGACAAACAGCATACTAATCCTGGCAACTTCGTATGCTTACGAAGGATCCACTTCGGAATCTTGTGTCTCCTTTCCTGCTTTCCATCATATATATAGTTTAATGAACAGGAAATCGGACTTTAATGTACAAACTAGTCGCTCCGAACGCAACTGGGATTTATACCGGTGGACCGATGATGAATTCTATACATTACCTATATCTCGGAACTCCCTTAGAGAGAACTACGTGTCCTTAAATAATTAAGTCCAACATATTAAATATTTACTTATAATCTTATATATATAAATCTCGTGTCACGATGTTTGTCCGCGATGGACTCCTAAACTACTCAACCGATTTTAATCAAATTTGCACACCGTGTGAAGTTTGATCCAACTTGAAAGATAGGATAGTTTCTATACCGTTGGAACCGGTAGGTGGCGCTGAGATCGGGTTGCAGAATCCTCTTAACAACGGGGAGCGATTTTGTTTTTGTGTGTTTGAGTGGGTCCCCGGATGGTTTAAATCCACAATTGGAACCGGTAGGTGGCGCTGGGATCGGGTCATATTTTTTCAGAGCAGGACAACGTCTGCTGGGGCTGCTAGTAATATATAATATTCATGTATGTAATCGATTTATAAATTAGTTTAAGTATGTTTTTTTTATTTTAATTAAATTATTTTTTCTGCTCCACCTACAGATCGCCAGATTAGTTAAGAATTTATTTTAAGTTAGGTTGCCTGGAAGAGACCACTTTGCGCGATAAGGCCGCCTGTTGTTTTGCCAAGAAATATTGTAATTATGCATTTTGTTTATTTTGGTGAGCAATAAGTGTTATCTATCTATCTATCTAATTCTATGAAAACACGCGAATACCTCGAACGAGTAAAAATGGTCGAAGGAAATATATTGAAAGTTCGTGTTTTTGCATAATGTTCCGATAATATCCGTCGACACATATCGGATACCGATGAAAGTTCTCGTAAAGGAAAATAGCTTAGTGAGTCCCCGCCCCCTACTCCCAGGAGGCTTCCGCGCCCCAAACGACTTGGAAAACCTCTGCACTTTGGATCGGAATATGTTACAACATACGACCGTAGATGCCCCTTTGCTGGGCTAATCTTTTTATGGGAGGCTTGTTACATGACAGAAGATTTTCTGGTCAACCGGCACCGATTGGGAGATATAAAATAAAAATATACCAAGCTCCGTAAGTATATAGGGCCCGGTGGTAGGGTATTTGCTCGTCTGGATGGCGACCACTCCTGGTCTAGAGTATGCCGCCATAACAACCTTGTGTTGTGTTCCGGCATCAGTGACCAGGTTCCAGTCTCCTTAAAGAGAGCAGCAGCGCTTTTGTAGCAGCTTTGGTGTTGCAAATGTCTATAGGCGATGGTAACCGCTTTCCATCAAGTGGGCCGTCTGACTGACTGCTGAACTCCAGCAATAAAAATAAAAAATAATAATTGCATGAGTTCAGCATACAGGTAGACTGCCCACCTAATGGTAAGCGGTTACCATCAGAACCACCAAAAGCGTTACAAATGCGCTGCTACTCGTTTGAGGAGTATTGGTAGCAGTCTTTCTAAATTCCTGCACAGAACATAATTATCTTAATTATAATATAATTATAACGTTTCAATTTCGCCAGACTCTTAAATAAATCTCGAGTAATCTGATGACGCTAGTAAAATTTAATGTTGGTTTTATATATTAAAGTAGTTCTTATTGAGTCATAAACAGTAATAGCCCTATAAAGTATACGTGGAAGCCTTTATTAGAAGTTAAATGAATGGTATATTGATTATGTAAGGCGGCGGACTTGAGCAGAACTCAAGGTAATTTATTGACATAATTTACCGGATTTGGAGATAAATTGGACTTACTTATGTAATATGGAACCAATCCACATACTGACAGTTTTGAGAAAAAGACGATGTTATTGAAATTTTGCAAAAAAAATATAGTATATCGACGGTTAAAAGGTAATAGGGTATAAGCGACAAAAACTAAATTGTTCAGGAGAGCAGTTTAAAGTTTAAAATTTCAGGAAAATGGAGATAACTTTTTCATTTCTTGTCATATCGTGAAAATGGAAACAGCTCTAGAATAAAATAAAATAAAAGCATTAAATGGTAGTTTTATTTATTTGATTCCACGTTGTTTTATGTGGTTTAATGTCGCTTAAATCAATTGATCTTATTTTCTTTATGGAGTAAACGGGCATAAACGACACGAAACTCATCGTAGAGCCATGGAAGTGAGCGCATTCGAAAGAGCGAAAATTTTTAAGTAGGATGGCATTCATAACTCATTTTCGACCAAAATGTCGCTTATGCCCTATTACCTTTTAACCGTCGATATGGTATATTCTAATGTACAATATTCTAAATATTCACATTATTTGTATGCAAAATTTTAATAAGAACAGCTCTTTCACAAAACTGTCAGTATGTGGGTTGGTTCCATTTTGCATAAGTAGGTCTATTTAGCTTTGATGCCGTTTTGCGTTTTTAGTATTTATTAATAACCATAATAATTTACTTAGTAAATAATAACCATGAACAAAATTAAAACTAAATGATTAAAACGAATAAGTTGGCGGTAAGCGAAATAAAACCTTAAGAATACTCGTTGGACAAATGTCATCTTTGTCGTCAGTGAGCACGGCCACTGAAAAGCGGCCGAAACGTCGAAAAAACCAAAATCGAATAAATTACCGCGCTTAAAACCGTTAAACGTAGTTTTATTAAATATGTTAGGAATTCAAATTACTGATTTAAATAATATCATCTTATACAATTAAGACAAAAAGCACTAAAAATATAACAATGCGCCGATAGTAGACGTTGGTAATCATTGCACATTTGTAACCGTTGAAAGTTGAAATAAACAATACTTCTAATTTCACAGGGCAATACTACAAATGCGAGTCCGACTCGCGCAAGGCCACTCATTTTCTATAACATTACACGTTTGTGGAAAATGCGTCCTGGGCCCATACTCCCCGGTTAAACCGCAGTTAAGCCCACGTCAAAAAGTCGTTTAATTCAACGATATTTTTATTCAAATTTATACATAACATAAGACTGGCCCTTGCAATACATTTACATGGCGGATGCATGAATAATGAAGCGACGCCCCCCCCCCCTACCACTCCGCGACCGTCTATAAAGTGATTTAGGTTACATATTTATGGAAATGATATATTCACAGCTGACGTAATCAGGACAAGTTATTTTTCAGTTTTCATTTTGAGTTTTTACTCCTAATAGGCAAATAACATCGGAAAGCCTGTATATGTATTTATAACGTCTTTAATGTGTATCATGTTTTGAAGTAAATAAATTCTATTGTATTATATCGAATCGTATCGTATTGTATCTTAGAGTATCGCATCGTATTGTATCATAGCGTATCGCTTCGTATCGTATAATATCATAGCGTATCGTATCGTATCGTATTGTATTGTATCTTAGCGTATTGTATCGTATTGTAGCATAGCATATCATATTGTATTAAAGCATAGAGTATCGGTTAGTCTTGAACTAATCATGTTTCATACGATGAGTGAGAGTTTTATGATAACTCATTTCCCTCTCTCTCTATCTCATCTTTCCTACTCCTACCTAAAGGCTGGCTCAATGTGTTGACTTCGACCCAGCTGTTGCAAACGTTTATACCACTTTCCAAGTGGTAAAGGGTTCTTTCTAGCTGGGGCAACGGCACGTTATCAGTTTCAATTTTTTTTAATTGAGGGTGTGCAGTTCACACGCAGTAGAAGTGAAACAAGGTGTGACAAGGGGTGGGAGGGATTCTAAATTTCGTGACGTCACATTTCATATATTATATCGTTATAATATTTTTAAGGTTTAAAACAAGAAATTTGAAACTTTAACGAAGAACTGTATGATCATAGAATTATTAAATATAATGTATTGTATCTCATTCTCTCGCAGGTTTAGCCTTAAAAATGTATGTGTTTATCTCTTTTAGTCGTTTCGTCGAGTTTCAAATCACAAAGATTCTAAAAAAAATCACTTCATAAATAATAAAAAAAAACCAGAACATGACGATTATTTGGCTAGGGTTCTTGACTGAACGGTGCTTAGACATTAAGTTGATAAGCTACCTGAAGGAAGGTGGCTGTACTCATAGTCTTCCAAACCATGACCTTAAAGAAATTCCATGCCGGCCATCATTGATCCCTTGTATATAAGAAACCTCTGTTGGTTTACAAAAAGTCAACAACCCTTTATACCCTTTTATTTTCTAAACCCTTTCGTTTCGCATCCGTGTCCCATTTCTTCTTGATGTGTGTTATTGTTACCCATAGAATACGCAAACAGAACTCAACTGTGCTGTTACTAAACCCAGTAAATGCTTCCCAGATTTTTTTTAACACAGCATATAAAATTTTCACATACTCCATTATGCTTTTTAAAAAATATTTCTTATTCTTAGTGGGGGAGATACCACATTTGGAGACAGTTTTTACATAATATAACTATGTTTTAACGGTATTAAGCGCGGCAATTTATTTGATTTTGGTTATTCTGACGGTTTTACCTGTTTTGGCAAACACAATACATTGGCAAATGTCTAGCAAACAATGAATTTACAAATTGTAATTTAGAACATCAGTTGCTAGGTTTTGGGATTGAACAGCTGATAACATGGTACGTTCGTTATACGTGGTTTAAATGGATTTTGTATGCTTAGTATTCATTACAGTTTATATCTTGTTTAGTAGGTTGTGTCATACGATTCATACGCATCTAAAAAGATGTCAGCTATTTTTGGGAAGAAGTATGACCATTCTGTTTTACCAAATAGTTTTTAGACTCGGTCAATGGTCGAGGTCTAGGCTTAGCAGTGAAGACATAGGCAAACACTTATCTGAAACTGTTGCAGACACCTCAAGTTAGTAATTTGGGAATAGTACTAGCACTAGAGTCGATTGAGCGGAGAGCCAGGATACTGGTTGGCAACGACCAGCTTTTCGATGACAAAACGCAGTCTCGGACATCGACGCAGGGTTGCCAGCTTATCGGTTTTCTATCGGAATGTGCAGCTGAGCTCTTCGATCTGATACCGCTATCTCTATTCCATTATCGGACAACCAGACGCACTGGCAGGCGGCACCGATATATGGTGGATATTCTTTCTATAAAAATGAAGAGCTTTGCATCTAGCTTCATCATACGCATCGCAAAGGAGTGAAACTCATTGCCAGAGTCTGTCTTTCCCGATACTTATAACCTGGGTATCTTGAGGTCCCGTGTGAGTAGGTACTTTCAAGGTAAGCGAGCTCTATTCTAGACCACATCTTTGTTCCTCATAGGGCGAGATCGTGGTCAAACGCGCAGCTATACTACAATTTTAAAAAATGTGATTAAGTTGCACACGCGTGTAGAATGGCTCGGTGAACACTTACAACTCTTGACTTTGACGGGTAAGGATGTGCTTGACAACCAATAATCGGCGTTTTCGATACCGCTGAAGCTGCGAGACTCGATCATCGATTATTCCAACGATTATTAAAATAAATGGGAACGAAGTAGTAGGTAGTTTTTTCTGACCATATTTATATACCAGTAAAACCGGTCAAGAGGCGAGGGTAAATATCGAGTTAGAGTAAGTTTTTAGGTTTCTTAAAGGTTCATAAAACCCTTCAAACTTACTCTAGCCTAATATTAATACATGATATCACGCCTGTTTCCCATGAGGATAGGTAGAGGCATGCACGTTTACTTGAGATACTTTTTACTTGACCTGTTTTTAACACTTTTTGTGACAAGGGATGGGAGGGATCCTGAATTTCGTGTCGTCACTTTTCAAAGTCTAATTAATAAACTGTTTTGAAAACGTGTTTTAAAACACGAAATTTTAACTTATCATGAAAACTTTAAAATATTTACAATTATCTGTGTGAATTGGAATTCTGTTTAAATGATATATTTAAAAAGATTTGGCCACATCCTATTTACCAAACAAGTCTAAATCAGCCGGCTCGGCGGCGGAAACACCTGAATCACTCAAGCGGCGCGAATATGCAACCCTCGGTAAGAGTTATATGTTTGAGCGTTCGCTGTCGAGACGCTTGGACCGTGGGGTCCTGAGGCCATGAGCCTCTGCCAAAATTTATCGAAACGACTCATCGACTCTTCAGGTAATCAGAAGGCTGGTGCCTACCTCGGTCAACGGATCAGTATGGCGATCCAGCGAGGAAACGTAGTCAGGCTTCTGGGCACCTTACCCATACATAGAAGACTGAGATCTGAGCTCAGTTTTCTACTTATAGTCTTGAGGGAATATGGGTATAATACAAAACAAATAAATTATTTTTTTCTTTTATTGTGTATGTAATAAATTTAAAAAGATATCTAAGAAGATTCTGTATTTTTTTTCTAAGTTGGTATTTTGAATTGAAATGCGTGGTGCGAATAGTCGACCATACGTCATTCCAGTGATTTAGGTATATTGTTTGTGTTCTGGCTGTGCGGGCAATAAATCTTGGGCGATGAGAAATATTGTACTGGGTTTTGGTTGGAATTAGGTATGACTAGAGATTTATAAAGATGACTTTTCTTGAGCCTGCCTGCCAATATATTTTGTAACAATTAGGCTTAAAGCCTAAGCTATTTATCGTCTTTAGACTTTCCTACTTTATTTGTTATACAAAAAGATTAACTATGTAGAATATTTATTAAATTATTTATGAACTAGCTGATGTTTGCGACTTCGTCCGCGTGGTGCCGTTTTTAACTATCCCACGAGAACTCTTTAATTTTTCGGGATCAAAAATATCCTATGTCTTGACTAGGGATATAAGCTACCACCATATAAAATTTCATTTAAATCGGTCCAGTCGTTTTGGAGATAAGCCCGTACAAACAGACAGACAGAGAAACAAAAAAATTGAAAAAAACTAAATTAGTTCTATTTCACTTCTCATATCCCCCTGACTTGCTTTTTAGCATTTTTTTTTCATTGTACAGAAATCAGACCTCTACAGTTTTATAATATGTATAGATAAATAATATCGGTTATTTCACAGTTTTGCTACTCCATTGTATTAGTGGCATCCCAGTGGGTCTCCTCTAAAAAATCGAAGAATAAAAATTTATACAAACTAGCGCCATCGAGGGTGTAAGGGTACCAAATGTTACAAATGGTTTCTATTTAGTTTACTTCCATACCATACTACCATCTTAAGATGGCGCTGTACAACATTGTTTAAAAAGACAGCGCGCTGACGACATCTTGAGACCAAAACCTAACACAAGTGATGGTCATATTTAGTAAATTGGTCACACAGTTATATATTATAGTTATTTTGTGAACCTTTTTTTTCAATTGGTATAAATTTTATTTTGTCAGTACTTTTTATCCCTTATTCCAATTTAGAACTAAAAAGAAGAAGAAAAAGTTTCATCGAGGGGATTTTAAATAAATATCTATCAAAGCACTATCGCCAACGCTTTGAATTCCCGCCACGACAAATAATTCATAACAAAAATATTTTACTATTTTCTCTGGCAACTTTTTATTTTTCTCTAACTCAAACACTTCTAGATCGGCCGGTTCGGCGGCGGAAACAGCGGAATCACTGAAGCGGCGGAAATATGCAACCCTCAGTGAGAGTTATATGTTTGTGCCGTTTGCTGTCGAGACGCTTGGACCGTGGGGTCCTGAGGCCATGAGCCTCTACCAAAATTTATCAAAACGACTCATCGGCTCCTCAGGTGATCAGAGGGCTGGTGCCTACCTCGGCCAACGGATCAGTATGGCGATCCAGCGAGGAAACGTGGCCAGCCTTCTGGGCACCTTACCCATAGAAGACGCTGATCTGGGCTCAGTATTCTACTTATAGTCTTAAGGGACTATGGGTAGAATACAATACAAATAAGTTAAGTTTTCTTACATTGTATTCAATAGTATGTAATTTATATAATATTTATAGATTTTAAATAAATTTTATTGTCACAGTGGTATAATTCATATTTGGTATGTAGGTACATACTTACTTTCTCTAACTTATACACTACTATTACATATTACTATTACTACACTATTTTTTTATTATTTTTACAACTTAATTATTATGAAAGTTTTTTGAGTTCATACACGCTTATTGTTTATTTTTGTTACTGTGTGTGACATTAATTTTGTGATTTTTATGTTTTGTTTTGTGTACCTTAAGAATAACTTATAATATTTTTTTTCTAATTTTAATACTAAACTTGTACTAATGTAGATTGTTACATCCTGGTGTTGTGCGGAAGTGCATGTGCAGTGTGCCTTATGTCAATAATACATATACTATATATTGTTATATATTTTGTAATCCAAATTAAGGGGGTATTGCACAAGAGGAGACTCCATTACAGGATTTGTAGGAATATAATACCGGTTGAGATATCATCTATCGGGCGAGGTGGTGGATCTTTTGATATTTTATACTAGAGAGGCTTATCTATTTTATATATAACGGATTATCTATGATGTATTGTAGTGTATCTTCCTGTCAAATCATGAAACAACTGTAACATTATAAACACACGCTGGCATGACGAAATCAAGTGTTCTGTTTTGCGAAGTTACGAAACGCTAATAAAAATTGAATAAAACCGACGCGAATTTTTTAAGCTTAACAAACGCTAGCCACAATCGGGGGAATTACCCTTCTCCAAACCCAGCCCGGCTGTCCTCAACAAATGCGGGATTTCGCAATAAAATATTAATATACATTTTTGCCCTAAACCCGACAATTTTATGGCTTCATTCAATATTATAATGTCATGTAGCCTTTCAACGCGACTTTCACTTTTACCATGCCGCTGTGGGTAAACATATGTTTTATCTATGTAATACATCCACAGAGTACATTAACATTGTTATGAGTTGCGAGACTCGAATTAAAATGCCGTTGGAATTATTATAGAGTTCATAAGAACTATACAAAGACGCGTCACGCAGGTACAAATATATCCGACCACAACAAATCCAAACGTAATGCAGAAGGTCGTATTGGAAACAAACAAACAAATGTTTGTAAAGAAAAAAGAAAGGAAGAAATAAAACGTTTAATTGAACGAAATGAGCATGATCCGTAATTGGAGATATGAAGTTGGCGCTCAGTAGGTATGTTGCTATGCTGTAAGTTATTCCGGCACAGCACTGATTTTGCCAACCTCTTAGTCTATACATATAATAATCACGTCTCTTCCTCATAGCTTTTGGATATAGCAGATCTAGTGTTAAATATGGAAGAGTATTTTCGGGGTCAAAGTTAATATCATGAAAATTCGTTTTCCAGAAACTTAATGAAAGGAAAAGGCGCTTTAACATCTTACAAAGTCGTTTTACTAAGTTAGTAAAGTTCAAAGAGAAATTTTAGCAAACGGCACCAATATCCGATTTAAAGACCTGCCGAATTTCGGAAATTAAATAATAAGTTTAGTTTCAGCGAATCTTAAGCAATTTTATAATAGTAAGGAGGAAACTTCCATCCTTTTTGCTAACAAGGTTGTAAATTAGTTTCCCGTGCTCGGCCATTTTGGATTGGCGCGTCGGACGGCCATCTTGTTATCGAGTCACGTACGCGGGCCGCCGCGCCGCCCGCATGCGAACATCTAACAAAACACCCAAAGAAAATATCCACAAAACTGATTATTCAGATGTATTCCTTGCCTTTATTATTGCTAGACTATGTATTTGGAATTTTGAGCAGTTCGGTAATTACTTTTAGGATGCCATAGCTATTTTGGCTAAAAATGGTGTTCTTAAAAAGATTAATCCACCCGTGGAGAAATGAAGAAAGGGTACCAATTACTGCGGCCGGGCGGCCTATCGTAAGAGGCGACATAACATCCCATAGTTATATGGTAGGGCATTTGCCCGTCTTAATAGCTATAAGCCATGGTCTAGAGTATACCGCCATAACAATCCTTTTTTGATCCCAGGGGTGGTTAACGAGGTATATGTGAAGCTGCTAGATGCCTGCTCTGCACATACCTTCCTTTTGGAGGTGAGATGTCGACCGCCAAACTACCAACTAAATCTACCAACGTCAATGAAAATTGTGATGATTTAAGCACATAATTGTCATAACTTTCCTGTTAACCTGTCTGACACTAGGTAGGACTGTGTTTGAAAATATTAGGGGAAGCAGGGGAATGCCTTTCACATAAGAAAATCCTCTTCCGTTTATTCTATAATCGATATAATCGATTATATTATTATGCATAAACATTAATTATGTTTAGACATAATAATACAATCGTTCATTTATTCTATAATTTGACACGAAAATTATAAAACTTTCTTTAATATTCGGCAATTAAGTAATTAAAGTAAGGCGTTTTTAGGAGCCATAATTCGACTCTGGCTTATACCACTCATATAAAAGCAAACTTACGCTACTACTACTACACAATACTGCTACCTATATGTAAGAAAAAACTAATAAAATCTATACTTTTATTAATATATTAATTAATTATTGCTAAATGCTACAAATAGTTATCAAATTAATATCAGTAACTGTTGCGGCGCGCATTCAGTGGCGCGGCACTAGCTTTGCGTCTGAGCACCGATTTGATTTTTTTTTGTTACCGTAATGTATTGAGCACGCAAAACATGTGTCTGTTAAATATTTATTCATATTATAGTTTTCCCAATTGATATACGTTTAATTGATTATGTCATTCATAAACAGTAACAATAAAAAATATATATTGAATTTATCAGTAAAAACGATCAGTTTTGCCAGCAGGGCCGCAAATAATAGACGAACTTCTCTTTCTGATGCTGCAGAGGATTTGTAAAATTAGTTACTGTTTACTCTCGCATCATATCTCACTCATGTAATCCAACGGACTGTTTGCCAAGTTAATTTGTGACCGCCTTTAGCCCTGTTTCCCCTACCTGAAATAAGAAGGACCACCTTACTTCAAGTAAGGAAAACAGGGCTAGAAATAAAACTGTCTAGACATGTGGGTGGGGAGTTTCTTCCCACTTATTCCCGTAATCAGCAAAGAATAATTAATAAATAATTTTACTGTCATTTTGTTACGTACTAAACACATTATCGATATCGACCAACTGGTGTGTGATGTCACATCACTAGAAAACTGTCATGGCAATATTCCAGATGTCCATTAATGTCGTTAACCGTTTACCATCAAGTTGACCTCTGGTTGACGTTTGCCTTTTTACATTCAAAGAAAGTTTCATTGTGTGTAAGAAATATGAGTGAAAAATGTGTTATTGTGTTTCCACGAGGCCCATGACTGGGGGTGAGATAATGGTGTTTGATTGATGAGGTTTTTAGGGGTGAGATCATATTTTTTACCCTTCAAAGCAATGTATTTTAGAAAGTAATTGATCGGAATATTGTATAGATACCTACCATTTTGTATACTTACATTATTATGTGGGCTAGGGTGCAACATGGTTAAGTTTAAAAGTGATATTCGATAATATTATAAAATTATGAGAATGCCGTGTTTGTACTTTCAAGCTGTCTCCACAAACATTCTGTATATTCTAGAAACCGTAGACTGGTTTAAATTTAAATTTCTATCAATCGTTCGTTGATCCAAGCCCTCCCGCACCAATGCTACAATTTGAGCCGCTTGTTCGGACGAAGTATCCATATTATGGTTCAAAAACTCTCGATGAGTTAAAAAACTAACCCAACAATTCTGCTGGTAACAATAATTCAATTGACAAAAGAATAAAAAATCAATGAGAATCAATTTAAAACTTTGCTATAAATAACACGCAAATCTGATATTACGAGTAAATTTTCTTTTCCCGGCTATATTCATTTGTTTTACTGCAGTTCTATTTTTAAATTTTCCTTTTTTTGAGATTAAGAGCCAGTCTCTCCATATTTATATAATTTAATCTAAAAAGTTTGCATACTTATTTAAAAAAATCATTTCAAAGTAATCCTGAACTTTGATGCAGTTTATGAGTCCGTCAGTATACTTTCTCATTTTTTCCTATCTATTTTATAATGACGTTTATATTTAACATGTATCATTAGTTTTTATTTATGACATGATAATTATGACTTAAGAATGATATAGGTAAGGGGGCATCCATAAATTACGTGAGGTGTTTTTTTAAAATTTTCTGCCCCTCCCTCCCCCCTGGTGAGATGTCGTGAGATTTTATTCAAAATGTGAGTTTTTAAAATTGAGCTATTTGGTATAAAACAAATATGGTGGTTTGACGGTCAGTAAATGTATAACGTTGAAGTATGAATGAAATTATTTTCTTTCGAAAGAATTAGTAAATGATCTTAATCGTATTACAATTACGTTTAAGATTTAATCTTAAGCATGTACAATCTGGATTAAATGGACCAAAATAGTATAATTTTTTTTTGTTTCGATCAGAAAATAAATAGCGTGATATTTCCGAGACCCCCCCTCTCTCCAACGTAAGATTAGATGAGATTTGACTCGACCCCCTCCCCCCCTTAAACACTTCACGTAATTTATGGACGCCCCCTAAATACACATATTCTATCGTTTTTTTGTGGTCTTGTATTATTTAATTCCTTTATTTAAATCTAATTTTCTTATATTTGTATGAGCCAAATGCGTAACATGAATTATTTTTTTAGTGGAAACTTAGTTGATATGTGTATTAATTTATGTGCTTATATTGTAAGAATTATAATTATTGTATGTTTCCCAAATAAATTAAATACATAAATCTCAACATTTGTTGGTGTAAGATTGAAGACTTGATGTACCTCATGGCTGCGCTTTGAAGGCGTTTGCCAAAAACCGTTACAAATCGTCCGAAATCGTTTTATTCAACAAAACCTAACTTCTGTTACCAAACACCGTTTGAGGTTAAAGTTTGAGCAAAACCGAAAAGTTCCTATGTACTGTCGTGGCATGAAAAGGTTCGCCAATTTTTAAATTAATTTACTAAACGTTTTGCGAGCGCATATTGTCTTTTCAAACTGTTATTTTCAACATAGCAATTTTATTTTTTTCATGTTTCTGTATTTTATAAACGTAATATTTATTAAAATGTTGAGATAGTACTGTTTCTGTGCACATGCAAGCAGAAGTCGACTTTAAGGTGACTAACTTTTTCATTCCGCGACCGTACTTAGACTGTAACCGGTTCAAATTTTTTACCGGTGTCCGAGTCCTGTAATTGAATATAAGTAAAGTGTAAAGTACGTCTTCTGTGTGTCTACGAAACAAGGTGTAATTACTCCATCCAAGCTATGAAAGAAACACATTAGACAAAGCAACCCTCAACCTTCTTTGCAAAAGCAGTAGGCAGTCTAGAACACAATGAACTCGCGTTACCTAAAACCATGTTCTCGTCGCGAAATACAGCGCAATTTTGCTTGTTGTAAAATTGTAAGGCCGGACTTTGAAGTTGAAGACTTGTCGAGGATTTTTTTAAATCTACACAGTCTGCAGGGTTTAAAAAATCAGATTGAGAGGCATTACTTCTCTATTGTACATAATATTTTTCATCCGTGCAGGAACGAAGAAAGAATACAATTTCCTGCGGCC
Source organism: Dendrolimus punctatus (assembly GCA_012273795.1). Lineage (NCBI taxonomy): Eukaryota > Metazoa > Arthropoda > Insecta > Lepidoptera > Lasiocampidae > Dendrolimus > Dendrolimus punctatus. Next base: position 2,366,936 of record CM022547.1, on the reverse strand, counting down.
GGGCGACCTGTCGTAAAAGACAGCGTATTTGCTCGACTGGATGGCTACCACCCATGGTCTAGAGTATGTCATAACAACCGAGAGTTGTATTCCGGCATTAGTGGCCAGGTTCCAGTCTCCATTAAGAGAGCAGCAGCGTATTTGTAGCACCTTTGTTGATGGAAATGTCCATAGGCGATGGTAACCGCTTTCCATATAGTGGGTCGTATGCCAGTCTGCTGAACTCCAACAATTAAAAGAAAAAAATATATGTATCTTAATATTTTCTTAAGTTTTCTCGACTCGTATATATAATAAAACTGCGTTTTAACGGTTTTAAGCGCGGTAATTTAAAGATGACATTTGTACAAAATCTTTGCTGTCCGTGACCACGGCCACTGAAAAGCGGCCGACACGTCGGATTAACCAAAATCAAATAAATTACCGCGCTTAAAACCGTTAAAACGTAGTTTTGTTAGTTTAAGTATGTTTGTTTATGATATATCTAAAATGTGCAACACCTACAACGCCAGATAGGTTAAACAATTTTTAAGTTATTGCTTTAAACAATAAGACTGCCTATTGTTTCTACCATGATAGTATTGTAATTGTGTATTTTTGGTGAATAATAATAAATGTTTTCTATTTATCTATCTATATAATATTATGTAAAATATTACCTAAAATTAGCAAAATATAATGAAACAAATTCTTGTCATTCATAATCTTTTTAACTAAAATAGTTTACCGATGACTTCTTGTTACAGTTAATGAGTAGCATAGTTGTAAATAATTAATTTTGTCATATACCCTCTTATTTCGGAACGATACAATCGACCACTTCCTCAATTGTATAGTAATGTTATACTTTTATTTATTCTGTGATTATTAATGTAAAATTTACCATAATTTTATATAAGAGTATTTCTCTAATATGATGAAGTAACTGTAGATTATAATTTAAAATCTCTCAATTGTATATAGACGGTATTCATTACATTTTATTTTCATGTTGGCATCATCACATGTAATACTTTAACTGTGTATTATATAAAATTACAATAATTACAATATCTTATATAAAATATTATCTAAAATTTCCAAACAATATTCTATTAAATTCTTGTCATGCATAAGCCTTTAATTAAAATAGTTTATCAATTCCTTCAATTCGCTATCGGTTGTGCCACTTCGCTTAGTTTGTTAGACAGTTGAATTGTTGCATGGCGAGGTGTTCTAAAAAGGCTTGTCGAATATAAAGCGATAGTGTGATAAATGTGTTAAAACCATAAAGTTCTTTGATTATAACTACGTGCCTAATTGCTGTTCTGTATTACCATAAACGCTTCTTAGTTGTTGCAAGTATTACACTAAACAATATGTGTGCCATCACAAAATCCTTATATCCGGGCAAAACTTCCGAACATTCCCCGGACATTCCAAACTAGCGTAAAACCCGGATAAAGTAACAGTCCCGTATATCCAAACCCCAGTGTAAATAACAACAGTGGTTACATTTAACCTCTAAATACAAAGCGAACGCTTTCAGTTCCTACATTGCTGAGGTTGGTGAGCCATAATAACAGCCTTTGTAATGAGTTCATTAAAGTTTTGCTATTTTGAAGCGAAACGTCTTTAGAATCGTTGGAATATGAAACGACAAAGTGACATTAAAAAGAAATAAACACATAAAATTCAAGCTTATTGAATTCGAAATAAAACACATTTCTCTTTACCCGTTACCATTAATTTTCAATTCATATACCTAAAACTTAATGTCTGTGATCGCCGATTGTGAAGAAGAGACATAAAACTAATTACAAAGGTTATCAAAAATCCTGAAAGGATTGATCAAGCACCTAATGATAAAAATGTTATAAGGCAAATAATAAGGCAAAACATACTACTTAGTCAATAAATCACATGTAGGTATTTTAAGAAAAACAAGAAAACCCTTAATTCAAAGTCACAATGTGTCTTAGCACGACGAATACATAACTTCATTTATCAAATATTTTCGTATTACCTATCACGAGCGGGTTAAGTTAATAACAACTCATTCTTTATTTACGGTTGCTGTGGAACTACTGGTTGATACCTACATACTGTGTAACCTACCCGTACCTTTGCGTGACTAGACCCATAAAACGTTGTATTAGCATATCTTTTGCACCATTACCAAGTATTGCTTTGGTGTTCTAAGCCATTAATCCCCGCTGTATAACTGCTAAAGTCATTTCGGTGGATATTTAGTGATTCACGCAAAAGATCCATCGCTCTTTGGGTTTTTCAAACGAATTTAAGCAACTATTATTTAAACATATTTTTTATTAAGAAAAAAAATAAGTGTAAATATAAGAACAAAGACGGGAAATAAACTAGTGGTCGCCTAATGGTCGAAATTCGACCATAATAATTAATTTAAATTATAAATTTGAGCATTGCTAAGGTTCTGTTGTCAAAGACTATACATCTATAATCACAGATTTCGCCAAGGCTACACTGTCACAATAAACAAGTATATATGCGTGTGTGTGTCAAATACATGGTAGTGTGTGTATATTAATATTAATTAATAATTAAACAAAATAATAGTTCGAAACACCTGCACAAGCAAAAATATACTTAGGTCGCTTACCATAAAATGGCGGTAAAGGCTCAGTTTGTTCGGGATTCACGTAAAAACGACTGGGCCGATTTCGATGTGGATTTCGCAGACCGACAGCTAATTCTTAGACTTAAAATTTGCGCTAATTTTTATCCTGCGGGAATTTTCTTGGTACAACCATTGCAATTCACTAACTGCAGTCATGACAACGCGAACGAAGTTTCGCTAGTACCACTAACATTAAAATAAAACACTAAATAGTCACACTTGAGTTAAAATGAGAATTATACAAACATTTTAATTGATACAGAAATGAAACACAAACTTATCTCCCACAACAAAACAAAGGTTGTTTGTTCCATTTATTATAAAACAAATTAGATATCCAACACCCTGAAGCTAAGGATACAGTTGGGGCAATTATCCCCAAAGAAGGTCCATAATATGGCCACACGGGGAGCCACCCGACGCTGATCGCTTCTAACACAGTTTCCTCCGCTTTGGAGTATGAATTATCTTCGTTTTAATAATATTTTCATTATTGTCAAAGGTTTTTGGAACTCACAAGGTACTTGTTTGTTTAGTAAGTAAACAATTTATTAGTTTATGTTAGGCACTGGTTATTTAATATATATGGACGGATGATTAAAATGTCATTATCAAGAATGATAATAGTATGTTGTCAATGTCACTGTAGTGAAGCGTTGTGGAGGCGAGGCGGCCATATTAGGAAGAGAAATACCACTTCCTCTTGGGAACGGTTCCCAGCGCACCAACCAGACTATAGCAAACATATAAACAGACATAACATTTACCATGCCAGGAATTAAACCAGGAACCTCTGTGCCGCAGTGGGGTAAGCCAGCAAAGACTTAGCCCACTGAACTACAGAAGTTCTCAAGAACTACTTAACGGATTTGTTGATTTTGTGTGGCGGTTATTACTATCGGCAGACAAACGCATAATTATTTTGTATCCCCAAATTAAGCAAGTTACGCTTGTGTTATGGGTAATATGCAACAGACTACTCTGTGGCCGATCCCAGACACCCAGACCATAGTAAATAACGGAGAAAATACGTTTCCGAAATTTACTATACCAGGAGTCGAACCCGGAGCCCCTCTGCATTGCAGTGAGGTAGGCCGGCAAAGGCTTTGCCCGCTCAACCCCAGAGGCCGTATTACTAATATTACTAGGTTTTTTAATAGGTTATTAAGACTAATATATTATTCGTTATGACTTGGTAATCGTAGTAAAGGTTTATGTCTGTCTGTCCGTTAGAAAAAAGAACGGAATGTAAATAAATACATACATATACATGCGAGCATCAATAATATAATTATATTTACTGCAACAAATTTTATATTATATGCATCAACATAGTACTCATATGTATTATGTCGATTTAGTTTATTTATCATTAATCATTGAGTGCAGCACAATTTGTATTAAAAACCTATTAATCTCTGCTATGAGCTGTCTGGAAGAGATCGCTTAAAGCCGCGTAGTCATCTGCGAGCCGTAACTGTCGCCGATCTGTGTCGGCAACTTTTTGTCGGTGACATGTCGTCATTACAGCTTCAGTGTCGCTGGGACCGAGCGCTTGCGTGCGCAAGCCGCCGACATGCCGCCTATATGTCGGCAGGCAGCACGCGCGGGGCATGTTGCCGACATTATGTTCTCACGCCGCGTTGTGTCGGCGGATCGGCTTTGGTCTGTATTGCGCTTTACTCAGCGGATACAGTAACGTGCTCTAATTACGCCGACATTAATCTGTGCTTTGTCGGATCATTACGAGCGCTCCGCCTGCCTTCGACTCAAGTCACATACACACAATCATTTATGGTTACAGGAAGTGCAACGGTTATGGTAACGGCTCGCAGATGAGTACGACAGATATTTCTGTGTCTTAGCACGTAGGTCGAACAGTCGGACAAATAGGAATTTTACGCATAAGGAATCCAGGTGAAAACCTAGTGGGCAATACATTAGTGTGTTCCATCCGATTGAGAGTAGTGAATGTTTTGTGTCCGCCCCTAATTATCGGAATCCATCTTGGCTGACTGATTGGCCGTCGTCCAGAGCAGATTAATCATACCGTTCCCCGTCTATTACCTACATATAATATTCCTCCTTTATCTATTATTATACTATACCTACTATACCAAGGCGTTGCAAGCGGTGTTCCCTGCGTAAGTTTTCTATATCTCTTAATTCACTTTACTATAGGTATATGGCTTGTCATGCATGAGAAGCGCCGGCAGAATATCACGTCACGCGATACTTAATGACATTCTCCGTCGGTCTCTTGTCACCGCTGGTGCACCTGCAGTTCTCAAACCGAATGGGCTATGCCGCGACGATGGCAAGAGACCAGATGGGATGTCATTGGTGCCATGGAAGATGGGACGCCCCTTAGTATGGGATGCAACTTGTGTTGATACTTTGGCGGTTTCCCATCTCCCAGTAACAGCCGTGACTGCCGGGGCCGCCGCCGCCAACCAAGAGGCCCTGAAACGCCGCAAATATGTGTCCATTGGTAATGGGTACATTTTTGTGGCTTTCGGGGTTGAAACCCTGGGGCCGTGGGGGCCTGGAGCTCATTGCCTCTATCGAGACCTCTCAAAGCGACTAATTGAGGTCTCGCGTGACCAAAAAGCTGGCTTGCACTTAGGGCAACGCATCAGCGTTGCCATCCAACGCGGAAATGTGGCCAGCATTTTGGGCACTCTCCCCGCCGACAGCGACCTGCAGTCTATTTTTTACTTATATATGGTATTTTTTTATTCTTTTTTATTTATATTTTAGTTTAATTTTAGTTAATATTTATTTATAATTAGGTAAAATCTATCTTCTACATATATAAATAAAAATCAATCATAAAAATATATGTACGCGCATAACTTTATACCGATTTTACCGATTTTGATGTATTTTTTTGTGTTTGAGTGGGTACCCGGATAGTTTAGATTCACAATTGAAACCGGCAGGTGGCACTATAATCGGATCTTAGATGTTTTTTTTTCGGGACAAGACATCTTCTGCCGGGACCTGTTGTTTTACAAACATAAACGCGATAGAAGTAAATTCAATTTTGTACAAATAGTACAGCTAAATAGTAACCGGGCCATTTCTGGATCAATTTGTATGAATCAGCCACAGAGAAACATTCAATCGTTCAATGTCATTGAATACTTTCGTGTTTTTTTGATATATATATATATATATATATATAATATCAGCATAAGATATAATAATCTATCTAGAGTATACTTGCTGTTCACTGTTTTACGTTTTTTATTACATGAGTTCAGCAGATATGTAGACGGCTCACATGATGGAAAGCGGTTACCATCGCCAACCGAAATTTCTAACACCAAAGGTGCTACCAGTGTGCTGCCGCTCTCTAAAGGGAAATTGGATCCTGGCCACTAATGCCGAAACACAACTCAGGGTTGTTATGATGGCATACTCTAAATTAGGGGTGGTAGCCATCCAGGCGGGCAAATACCCTGCCACCTGACTGTGGGTTTTTCGTCTCCTCTTACGACAAGCCGCCCCAACGCAGGAAATTGTATTCTTTCTCCGTTCTTACATGCTGCAAAGCTGGCCAATAGGCAAACTGCCCACCTATTGGAAAGTGGTTAATGTTGCCTACAGGCGTTTCCAACACCAGGAGAGAAGCCAACGCGCTACCAGCCTTTAGGAAAGAATGAGATAGCAAGGAAATGTTGAGAGATGTGATAGTTGGATACGCGTTGACATCACTCTGGCGTTGCATACGTCTATTAACGAAGATAACATGTATATCCCGACTTCAGGCAAAATGATGAATTAGCGTGCCCTAAGGCGTCACCCTTATTGCCAAACATCATACGACGACACGATGCGTTTTAGTCATACAATGATTCAAACAGGGGTGTCTGAAAAGATCGTGCGATAATCATCGTGCAATGCACCATTTTAACAATGGCTCTTTACAGAGATGCACAGTTTTTGCTGTCAGGCAATACGGCTTTGAAAATTGGAGAAGATATTGAAAATAGGAAACGTAGACCACATAATACACGTTATAAATCGAGAAATTAGCGGTGAAGTTTTCAACCAATATTTTGATGTACGAAATAATGAAGTCCATGTCAAACTACCGGTGTTGCTCCTCGCGTTGCTGTGCTCGTGTGATGACAGTGACCTATTAGCAGTCTAGAAAAAGATTGGTATATTTGATTACATGATCGGACGATCTAACCCATCTTACGATTATAATTAAACATAGCCTAACATGTGCTCGCGCGATGGCTCCCGAGATTCAGTTAAGAAGACACTCTAAAGAAGTCTGTACGTTTAAACTCATCTTGCGACGAGAACGCATCGTGTCGTTGTATGACCCTTGCCAATCAGGACGACGCCTACCTTGAGTAATTTTGAAAAATTAAACATCCAATGTTTTTGGGAAATCTTTTTTGACTTCTTCACATCGGTCTGCCTTTGTGCGAATATAAATCTGAATTTTTAGATTCTCGCTATATACTTATCTCCATATCATAAAGATAATAAATTTTATTCTTGAACTCAAGTTCCATTTAGTGAAGATGTGGTTCCAAGAGAAGTGTATCCCACGCAAATCTTCGATAATATTAAATGTGTGTGATGAAAGGGGCCATTAGCGGCTGTCGGGGTAACCTGACCCATAATAGATCACCGGGAGGGTATCTGACCCTTTCAATGGGACTCACCTTATAATTATTTCGTCGTTTGAGCGCAGGGCCGTTTTTACGAGTAAAACTGCTCGCTGCGATTTAAATGATTTGGATTTTAGTGTTAATATGATTATTAGTTATGATGATACCTTGGATGAATGAATGAAAACACTTTATTAATTTCACAAAAATCTAAACTTTCTTAGAAACGAGATATAAGAAATATTGAACAAAGGACCGGCTTACGCTTAAATCTTCAGGCAATCCCTAAATAAACTAAGTGTAGTGTGTATACAGTCCATAAGTCGCTGGTTCAAATCCGGATCGAAGGACCAAAAAAACTGTATTATATTCGATACCCTAGGGTATAGCGTATCTATGTACTTTCAATTTACCATAAACACCAACAAGATACCATGCTTTCTCTCTTTCGATCCTTTACACTTATTTATGTTGTTATAATAATGTGTTTTATTTTTAATGTAATTGTTACAATTCCCACGTGTTAACAACGGGAACGAAAACATCGTGATGCAACTTGATCACATCGAGATAACCGATATGTCAAACCTGCCGAGCCGCCTGGGACAAGCGTGGAGGGTATACTGTCCGTACCCCCCTATGATGGGAGGCCCGAGCCCAGCAGTGGGAAATTTATGGGCTGATATGGCGGGTCAGCTAGTAATATATAATAATATAACTAGCTGACCCGGCAAACTTCGTACCGCCTCAGAATCAATAAATAAAAAACTTTGATTTCTGAAACATTTGACATTCAAAAGCAATAAAATGAAAAAATAATTTAATTCTTTTACCTTACACTTTTAAATTTAATTTGATATTTGAACGACTTTTAAAATTAATTGATTTCTAAACGACGCGACGAGACGAACATCAAATGCTTGACGGGTAGGAATAGTTTCTAAGGGAAAGTGAAGTTGTTGTTTTTACTACGTTTCAAGCATTTTTTCCATATTTACTCACCTTTTAGACCTTCTCTGGACTTCCACAAATAATTCAAAACCAAAATTAGCCAAATCAGTCCAGCCGTTCTCGAGTTTTAACGAGACTAACGAACAGCAATTGATTTTTATATATTAAGATAATGTGCAATATGTTGTTATTTTTATTGCAGCCAACATAACCGGATTTCCAGTTTCCAAAATAAGTCCACATCTTTTACACTTGAGGTCTCTATTGAAAGGTCTGCCCCACCCACTTTTATAAATAATAAAACTAACTTTCGTTATTGACAAAAGGCTTTCTAAAAGTGTTAAGGATTTTATAACAAAGTTTTGAGTTCTGTTTTGTTTTACTTAAACTATATTTTATAAGTATTGAAATTTTCGATTGCACATTTAAAACATACTAGTTAATCTATAAGTTTCAGTAAGGCCTTAATCAGAAAGTTACACATTTCATACATATTATCCGCAAGAGTAAACTTGAGACCTGAGCGGAAAGCGCGCTCCGCTTTCCGATCTCGCGTCAGTACCTCGCGCTTACGTCATACAAGCGAAGTCTCAAGTTAACTCTTGCGGGTTGTACATCAATGCAGAAGACATAACAGTCGCAAATATAACTTTGCTTGATTACTTTTATAAAACAATTTAACATAACATCAATCGGAAACATATCTTTCTTTCATTAGAAATATGAAGCGTATGGGTTCTACACCCTACGCTTCACATTTCAAATGAAAGAAAGAAGGGTAAATTGCACTATGGTTGGCACGTTATTAATTCATTCAACATTAAGAAATCTTACTTTATTTATTCTGTTGACATACAACGATAATATGGCTAGAAAATAATAAAAATATATTAAGATTTCTTAACATATTGAATTAATTAATAAGGTGCCAACAATGCTATAATTTACCTTATGTTTTAGATTTCTGAAAACTTATCATTTGTTAAAAAGTGTATTTTTGTTTCGCACTTAACTAGATTATAAGTACGGTGTGAGTGTTTCTACACAGGAATGCTTGTAGTAAAAAATATACACTGTTTCTATAATATCAATTTTCCTGTCACTACACGAAATAATTGTGTCGTAGACAGGTAAAATAAAGACTTAATTGAAATAAAGACCCATTCATATAACTTGTGTAATTGTTTCTGTATCTATTGTAATGCTTTTCGACTTCTGATCTATAAAACCACATGTGAGTTCAAGAATTACAATAGTAGTAGAAAATAAACAACAAAATAACAATTTGAAACACATGAATTAATAACACATGCGTGGAGGGTGAAAGTAAATCTCCCTGAGGGAAGTATCCCCCTGATCCCGGAGGTGACTTCGTCAAAGCAACGCACACTGTGTTACATATTAATGTTCTCATGTTTACGTCAAGTAGGTACTATTAAATGTAGGTAATAATGACATTTAAATACCCACTAACAAAAAGCCCAGCTTCATGAGGACTTGCGAGATTTTATAATTTTGATATCTATCGAAATCTATATTGGATTTTTATTTATTTATTTATTTATCAAAACAAACAAAAAAAAACATAAAATTGGAATTCTCTAGGGTTTATATCAATAGTATTCTTGTCAAGGTCTGTTGCATTTATATACATACATACATACATATTGCCACGCCTGTTTCCCATTGGGGTAGGCAGAGACGATGGATCTCCACTTGTTACGATTCTGACAAACTTTTCGCTTCATCAACTTTATTAATCTTTTCATACATATACGCTTATTTAAACTACTTTTTATCTCACTTTTCTTCAAAATGTCTTCAACTTGATCATGGTAAGTACGTCTCGGTCTACCGGCTCTACCAGTAACATTGCTGTCGTATACTTGTTTTGTGATTCTGCTATCGTTCATTCTCTCTACATGCCCAAACCCCCTCAACATTCCCTTTTCAACTCTTATCACTACATCTTCTTTCAATCCACAACGCTCCCTTATCACACTGTTTCTTATCATATCATTTACCTTAACCTCACATACACTTCTTAAAGCTCTCATTTTAACTGCATTTATCCTACTTTCTTGCTTCTTCTGCCATACCCAACTTTCACTGCTGCACCTTAGTTTTGGTAGTAAGTAGTACTAATAGCCCTTGATGGGCAGCCAGACGTGCCTTTACAGACACTTCCAGCTGTTCATAAAAGAGTTCAGCGCTCCATTCACCTCATTACCTGCCATTACTTTCCTTTCAATATCACATTGTTGCATTTAACAATTTGAAATTACTTAAGATCATAAAAAGTACAGTGGATCCGTGTAATTTCGACTTAACCAAAGAAAAGTGTCCAATGATTTTATAAGTAAACATTTTTGAATATTTTTCTAAAAGATAGTATTAATAGTTGCAGTCTAGTTGATAAATATAACTTGGTAGATTTCGCAAGTTTTTTTACTAAAATGTTTCAGGATGAAATGTAGCCTAGATGCTATTCCAGACTAGATTCTATCTCTGCGCCAAATTTCTTCCAGATTCGCTTAGTCCGTTTTAGGGTGATCAAGCAACAAGCACCCGTACAAACTTTCGCATATATTTATATAGTACTAGCCGTGCCGCGGCGGTTTCACCCTCCTGGAGACGGAAAATCGTTATATTTTGCATAATTCACACTATACCTTTATAAATTATATGTTATTCTGATGTGTAAGCTATATTACTGTCAAGTTTCTTCAAAATCCATTCAGTAGTTTTTGCGTAAGAGTAACACACATACATCCATACATTCTTAGAAACTTTCGGCGTTTATAATATTTACAGAGATATAGAGACTAAGATTTCCAAAAATTTAACAACTTGCGACGATTCAAGGCTTTCTGGTATGCAGCAGCTTGCTGTGCTGCCTATAATAACACAATTAATTTGTTATAAATTGTCTATTCCAGTAACCGCGTTGCGCGAGCATTGGGATGAAGCGAATGCTCGTGTACTCCAGCGGAAAGCGCAGCTCGACGCAATGCTGGGCGACTCGCAGCGATACGAGGCGAGGCGGCGCGACGCAGACGCCTGGCTGTCCCGGATGGAGACCAGGTTGGCTGCCATGCCGCCCCCGGGGCACACCGCCGATGTCTTGGAGATGCAGCTCAGAGAGCAAAAGGTAATTGTATTTTTTTTTATTTTTTTTATTGCAGGAGTTCAGCAGACAGGCAGACGGCCCGCCTGATGGAAAGCGGTTACCATCGCCTATGGATATTTGTAATACTAGAGGTGCTATTAATTTGTTGCCACTCTCTAAAGGGAGACTGGTACCTGGTCACAAATGCCGGGACACAAGTAAAGGTTGTTATGGCGGCATGACCAGGGGTGGTAGCCATCTGGTTATGGGTTGTTTTGTCGCCTCATATGATATACGACAATGATACCTTTTTTTTAGTTTAATATATATCCGATATCTAGGAAAGTTTTATATTATATATCTACAACTTTCCTAATTGTCGTTATTGATTATTTACCAAAAACATTAAAAAATCTAACTGCAATTTTAAAGATGTAAATATCACACACACACCTAGACTTTTGCATGGAAATTATTCGTTGAGATTCTGCAGAGATTAGAAATTGGCAGTCGAAGTGTGTTATTTTTAATCGCATGAAACATGGCGCCTCCTGCATTCACAGATTTAAACGAAACAAAAGCGAACTTGCAGATGTTTTATCATGTTGAGTGACAGATTTAGAGACGAATTTAAATCAGCAAACAAACTGAGGAGTGACAGAACAAAACATGATAATTCCATCATGTCTAACTTTTCACAAAAGGTTAAAAACCGGCAACTACTTTACCTTTGTGCAATTAAAAATAATTATTTATTTATGTTTATGGCTTGGCAGCTAGGCTTTTAAGCCAGATCTTAGTTTATATTATAGTTTCTTCATTTTCTTAAGTCTATGCACGGCTGAATCTTAGGGAATAAGCTAGTGCCATGCAACGGAGTTCTTGTGACAACTCAAAAGGCCTCATTTAACTATAAAGTTCACATTTCTCACAAAACACGTAATTACTACTTACAAACTATCAATATTCAACAACTATTGTTCATTTTAGAGTAATTTTACACATTTTAGAAAATAAAACTGCACAGCATAAGATCTCTTTTCAGTTCCCGCCAAAAACCCCCCAATATTTTGACATTGACTTGAATCTATATTGATGTTACATATGTAAAAAAAACAGCTTAACCGTAGACAAATAATGTACTTTTTCGGCTTCGGCACCCTAGAATTTAAGCTAATAAAACATTCAAAAGTCGATATGTTATTTTTATATGGAAATACCCTATTTTGTGCCAACTTTCAATCTGCGTACCATAAATGCATGAAATGTATCATGTTTTGTTCCGATTTTGTTATTTAATATTTTTAAATGTAGCAATATCATGATTTGACGCTACCGTTCAACTTCAGAGGCTATTTACTAAAGGAATAAGCACGATTTGTACCACGCCAGCCTAACGGGCGACGTAATTTATGGTATTCTGTCGAATGTCATTGCTAACTTTTTTTTACATAAAAAGGAATTATCATGTTTTCTTCTGACACTCCTCAACTTATTCAAAGAACAAAATATAATATAAAACATTGTGTATTAGAATTATTATTAAAAAGAAGTGTAAGTAGAAGGAATAAAATTTAAATGAAAGGATTTTGTTAAAAAATAAGAAAATATAATAAACACAATATTTTATCACTTCATTTCTGTGTTTAGATGAATAAAAACAATTGAGTTTAGATTTAAAAAAAAAAACTGAAAACATAATTAATAAACCTTGTACAAGATATATATCTAAATTCTAATATAACATGTAATAGAAAGACAGAAAAAACAAAGTAAAAATAACATACATAATAAAAACAAACAAACTTAATTCACAAAACACAAATATAATCTGTAAAATTTCTATTAAATAACGTAACACGCAAGTAACGGAAATTAATAACATTCCTAAAAGCACGCTGAAATGAATACACATTGCAAGATCTTTTGAAGCCACCTAGATATGTCTTGATCAAAAGTTGAACGCTGTATTCGCGAGATCGTCTACGTAGCAGCAACTTTTATTAAGTAGTTTTGAGCCAGGAGTCTGAGCATGTAATAACCCATGCGTAGGTGGACCACTTACTTACATATTGGAGGATATTTTTTTTATTAGAATTTATAATTAGTGTAATTATTGTTTTTCTGTTACTCGAGCTACCTTATAACTGATGATGTACAATCTTATATATATAAATCTCGTGTCACGATGTTTGTCCGCGATGGACTCCTAAACTACTCAACCGATTTTAATCAAATTTGCACACCGTGTGCAGTTTGATCCAACTTGAAAGATAGGATAGTTTCTATACCGTTGGAACCGGTAGGTGGCGCTGAGATCGGGTTGTAGAATCCTCTTAACAACGGGGAGCGATTTTGTTTTTGTGTGTTTGAGTGGGTCCCCGGATGGTTTAAATCCACAATTAGAACCAGTAGGTGGCGCTGGGATCGGGTCATAGATTTTTATTTTTTCAGAGCAGGACAACGTCTGCTGGGGCCGCTAGTGTACATATATAATTTAAAAAAAGTGTTAAAATATCAATAACTTATCTTCACTAAATTTAACGAAATAGAATTTTAGGCTCTCATATCAAATCGTACATCAAATCAATCTCTATTATTTAATACTTATTTAAAATGTAATCCATATTTTATGAGTCCCAACGTCTCCTTGTAAATATATTTACAAGTTTTTATTTCAAAACACAGTATGTTACATTTAGTTATGCATCTAAAAATAATTATATAATACTTCTTTATGTCTAGGTACATATCCTAATTAACATGAATGATTCTGAATTGTTTTTGAACAGAGTTTTATTGATTTATTTTATGATTTGAACGTTGATTTTCTAAAAAATATTGTAATACTAGAAGGGTTTCCAAGATATATGTTTAATTTAATAGTTCAAAGTTACCCACATACTTGGGGTCATAGGACATATGAGATTTTGGAGGTTGGTACTAAACTAGTGCTGTGTCGGAAAATGTTTCGGTACAGCAAAAGACCGAGTGCCAACATCATTTATTTTCATAATTTACGGCTTTCATTTCTTGTTATTTTCTTATGAGCTTGTATTGTGTGAGTTGCAATTGAAAATAAATAGGTATTTTATTTCTTCCTTTTCCTTAATTTGTACTTATATCCAAAGAATTAGAAAAACTGTTATTCGCAGGACTGCACATAGAAGTGACTTTGTATCTGAGCGTGACGGTTCAGTGCGTTTTCCCCAACCCGAAAGTGCGTTACGTGTCTAAAAAAGTTTTCGCTCCAAAATCGTGGTGTGACAATGACCGACGATTATTCCTGTCTACACCATATGAAAATGTCCCAATCAGTGTAGGACTATTGTAGGAAATGAGAACAAAAGGTACCAGACTATTAGGATGAACTGCTAGTGGAACTAAGGATCTGGGCCATGGGGACTAATTGTCCTCCTCATAATGTTCACGATTTAATATTATAATTATTGTTACGAGTTGTGAGACTCGAATTAAAATGCCGTTGAAATTATTATAGAGTTTATTAAAACCGTACAAACACGTAAAACATAGGTACAAATATAACCGAATACAACAAATCCAAACGTACTAATGCAGAAGGTTGTAATTCAATAAAACGTGCAAAGTCCGTCATTATTAGATTCCCGGTTGTATACACGTCTCGCCTTGATCGTTATTGTCGCTCAACTGCCCCCTCTCTCCATCAGGCTGTCGTTTTATAATACACAAATGGAAATGAATCTGCAAAATCTGACTAATGATGCTAATGAGCGAGTACAATAGGACAATAGACTATTCTCCGCAATAATTGGAAACGTATGCGAATAAATGTGTGAACTAAAGAAGACGATCATAAAAGGTTTACAATCAGTTCAAATGTACGTGGAATTTGTCTTTGTCGGTGCCTAGGTTGTAACATTATTATATAAAAATAATAACGATGTTATTATTGTCCCGGTTTTAATATGATATAACGGTAACCCTACACCCATACTGGCTGAGTTAACGGGGAGCCCAGTAAATCCCCGGTAATTGGAAGCTCTGCCCGGGAGCACGGTTCGCACTAGCTCATACCGCGGCCGTCGCCGCTCTCAAAACAATACCAAGTTGATGATAGCACTAGCGATATGAGTAGCAATGTGCCCTTGTTCCTAAGTCAATAAATTGTTAGTAAATCGATGGCCCCTATGTAAAGTGATTCAACTGCGAAATTCTAATTTTACAGGAGAGTGTGTTGTTACTCTTGACTTATTTGTAGTATTCAATGGACCACTCTGGGATGGGTCCTAGATACTCAGACGATAATAAATAAAAGAAAATTTGTTTATGAAATTTACCATGTGGAGAATCGTATCCGATACCTCTGCGTTCCAGTTAACGTGGCAGGCTAAGGTATTAAAACCGTGAAGGTGGTTTATATGTATATCTTCTTCTATATATACATATTAATTGCGTGTCACAGTGTTTGACCGCGATGAACTCCGAAACTACTCAATCAATTTTGATGTTTTTTTTTTCATTTTTCTAGATTTTTTCCAACTTAGGATGTTGTATTTTAATTTAATTTATGATCAATTTTTTGTTTAAAATACTGGTCTTTTTAATTTCCAGTCGTTCCATGCTGAAGTCCACCAGTACAAGCACCAAATCGAGCTGTTCGGGCAGCTCACTCAGCGGCTGATAGCTGTATACAGGAATGACGACACCACCAGCATCAAGAGGTCCACTGAAGCCATTAACCATAGATACAACGAGCTTAATAATAGGTAATATATATTTTCAGTTGACATGAAATTAAGATCTTTATAATAAAACTACGTTTTAACGGTTTTAAGCGCGGTAATTTATTTTATTTAGGTTTATCCGACGTTTCGGCCGCTTTTCAGTTGCCGTGGTCACGGAAGACAAAGATGACATTTGTCGAACGTGTATTGTCAAAGTTTTTATTCAGCCTACCGCCAACTTGTTCATTTTAATTATTTAGTTTTAATTTTGTTTATGGATATTATTTACTCTATGGGAGCCTAATCTAATTTACCACCGCTTCGCAACATGTTGTGGCTTGAAGAGAAGAAGCGGCGCAAGAAACTCTTCAGCAAACATGCCTAGTTCTAAAAAAAATTATATAATATTAAAATGAGTGGAAGGAAAAAATAAAAGAAATTATCAGTCAAGTTGGTTTGTTTCGTTATTAAATTACCGCGCTTAAAACCGTTAAAACGTAGTTTTATTATGTGTACAAGTCGCGAAAACTTAAGAAATTATTATAAGATCTTTATTTTTATTTTTATTGCACGAGTTCAACAGACAGGCAGACGGCCCATCTGATGGAAAGCGGCTACCATCCCCTATAGACATTTGACGCTGCAGCTCTCTTAAGAGAGTCTGGAACCTGGCCACTAATACTGGAACACAAATCAAGTTGTTATGACGGCATACTCTAGACCAGGGATGGTAGCTGTCTAGATGGGTAAAGACCCTACCACCTGACTGGGGGTTGTTTGTCGCCTCGTACGACAGGCTGTCCGGCCGCAGTAAATTGCATACTTTCCCCGTTCCTGCACGTGTAAAAGATCTTAGAAGATATCAGAGATTTTAGCTTTAAAATCACTGATATCTTCTAAGACCACCTAAAGGAACCCATTCACTATCCTGCATAGCTGGTTGCTTGGCAGCCCGCCGCGTAATGCAGGACTGTGAATGTTGTTGCAGCTTACATTGCGTCATGCAACACCGAGCAGAATAACTCTTGAGTTCTGAAAGCTCTGCCCGCTGCAGGAATGCATTACAGCATCGTGAAGTTTTAGTTTAGCAAAATTCAATTTTTATTCAAACTAAGATCCACTGAAGATAACTTTTTGAAGGTCGTACATATAGGTTAAAATTTAATTTTACTTCCTAGTCTATGTACACCGTTTCGCAACGTGTAATTGCTGTTAAAGAGAAGAAGCGGCAAGAAACTGTCCAGCAATGTCTAGCTAAAAAATGTTTAAATAATAAAAAATAATGTGAAAGTAACTCTGTGTTATACTTGAATATGCAGAAACTTAAGTCATTATTGTTGTCGTTTGTTCATCACTTTGGTAATAAATTTAATGTCCTCATATACCCCTTTTCTGTGTACATTGAGTATTGACAGTTCAAGCAGCTCCCTTTAGTGCCGTTACCCCCTGTACGGTTTAGAACGCGGAATTTGGAAAAGACCAAATGCACAACCACTTACCTTGCTTGCTGTGCTGCAGGAATCCTTCGATTATGGATTGTAACTCCTCACATTCACTGGCACGATTTCTTGATTGGCTAATTGTATGTATTTGAACGAAGTATTGAAAATTAACGAAAAGACAGGAAAGTCTATGCGGCGCGTGCGGTGTAGCAAGTAGCACTGACTGTCCACGTGAGGGCAGCATCGGCGTCGATAGCTCACACGGGGTGGCGATGCATTTGTATTAAATATACCAAAAATTTGGAATTTATAAAATACGCGGAAAAATTGATTATGCTAATACGGAACACCCCCCTCCTCCTTTCCGCCTTACCACTACTCATTTTTATTGCGAACCTAACAAACAGGCAGACGGCGCACTTAATGGAAAGTAGTTCACCTACAAAGTTTGCAAAACCAGGGGCCGTGCCAACGGCAACAGTCCAGCTGAGATGAAGCCCCCTAGGGAACTCCCTCGAGCAGATTGATAAACGTTTCACTCCGATGTTCTGTGTTTGCGTGGCGATACTTCGATCAAGCTCTAAGAGCTATTTGTTATCACCAATTATGGCTCTACCATTTTCAAGATCTGGAGAGAGCTTCCCGTCGAGGTTATCTCTTTGCGCTACGACATGGGGTCGTTTACGAAGGGTGTTATAAAATTTCTTGGAGGCCGGCAACGCGTTGGTAACACTCCTGGTGTTGCTAACGTCTATAGGCGATAACCACCTTCCTGGGCCCTCCGCCTGTTTGCCTGCTTCAGGCAATAAGAAAAATGTTTATAAGAGTTCAGCATTGTGCTAAAATGATTATGAACCTTTTAAAAATGCAGGAGTTAAAGTCAACTTACCCAAAAGATAATATTTTCAAAGGGAAAATACAAAATTTTCGTAACATTAAGGAAACAATGAATTTATCCGTCGCCCGCGGTAGCTTGTCGTAACACAATTATCGGCTGCCAGAATTTTCTAAGTACTCACCTCCGCCAAAAGATTTAAATGAATATTCATTTTGGACCTCATCATAATATATACAATTTTATGCAAAACAACTGTCAGAAACGTATTGAAAATATTTTCGTTGCTTACAAAATTAGAAAATTATAATTGAGTATAAAATAACCTTTATAGAACAAGTCAATGTAAGCTTTATATCCGTGTAGGAGCGGAGATCGAATACAATTTCCTGCGGCCGGGCGGCCTGTCGTAAGAGGCGATTAAACAACCGACAGTCAGGTGGTAGGGCATTTGCCCGGCTGGATGGCTACCACCCCTGGTCTAAAGCATGTTGCTTTAACAACCTTGAGTTGTGGTCCGGCATTAGTGACCAGGTTCCAATCTCCCTTAAGAGAGCAGCAGCGCATTTGTAACACCTTTGGTGTTAAATGTCCATAGGCGATGGTAACCGCTTTCAATATAGTGGGTCGTCTGCCTGGCTTCTGTTGAACTCCTGCAATAAAAAAATATAAACAAAAATTACAAAAAAATTCGATAGTAAGTAAAAAGCAAAAATTAATATGTTCTACAACGTCTTGAAGTCATGCCAAGTAAAATAACAACAAAATATTGTAAATTGCAATATTACTTCGCATGATGTAGAATAATATATTTATTAATTGTTATTTTAGTTATTATCTAATTAAAATCGATTATTATTATTTAAATTATTAATAAAATATTTAAATCGATTATGTTTTTTTTTAACTTTAGTCACTAATTAAGTCCTACATTTTTGAAAACTTAAATTTCATGACATTAATGTCTTTTAGTGTATATATTGCTTTAATTACAATTATTTTTAACAACAAAATAATTTTCAGCATTGTCGCTCGTGGCAAGGCACTGCATTCAGCGGTTTCTTCGCTGCAGAACTTCGATCGCTCCCTGGAGAAGTTCGTGGCATGGCTGAGCGAGGCAGAGTCCCTGCTGGAGGCTGCTGAGCGTGATCCTCATTTGCTTAAGGTAATACAGAATAAAAAAACAGATAGACTAAACATTACTATTATTACAGTACGTGACTCTTCTAAATATATGTTTTTCTTAATACTTGTGGTCGCCCAGTGGTCGAAATTCGACCATAATTAATTTAAATTATAAGTTTGAACGTTATTAAGGTACAGTTGTCAAAGACTATAATTCTATAATCATAGATTTCGCCAAAGCTACACTGTAAATTTAACTTTAACGATAAACAAAGAGTATATATGCGTTTGTGTGGAATACGTGGTAGTGTGTGTAATGTTTTTTATTGATTTAATGTATTTTTAATACATAAAAAAATATTAACATTCGTCGCTTCTTCTCTATATAAACTGCAAATGTGCGAAATTTCATACTCCGTTCGCCCGCGCAATTTTCTTTAAGAGTGTATTAGTTTCAAAAATGGCAACTTTGTATTCTGTAATATACTGGTAACATTCTACTTGTAGTTCCATCGTAGACGGAGATGTCTACGAGTTCTATGATCTCTCTCTGGGTGTTCACCATATTTTGTATAGCCGCACGTTGTTAATAAGTTTGCTAATAGTACATAATGAAAAGAATAAAAGATGGACATGTATGTATAATTTGAAGAACCAAGAAGACCCAAATCGCCAATATCGTACAAAGGGGTACAAAGTTTTTATTTCATATATTAATATAATTAAAATTGAGACTTTGAAAGAACTTACTTTAATTTTTAAAACCTTCAACAGATGGCGTTGTAAGGTTCTATAAGCAACGGCAACCATTTTCCATGAGCAGGGCTGTCCGACTACTTACCAACTTTGCTATATCAAGATGGCAGCACCATGCTACACATTTTATTTAGCTTTCTAGATAAACTATTCTGGGTCTAATGATCTCATTATTATTATAATATATACCAGGTGTTAGGGTATTTGATCGACTAGATGGCGACCACAACTGGTTTAGAGTATGCCGCCATAACATCCTTGAGTTTTGTCTGAGTCTTCTTTAAGAGAGCAACAGCGCATTTGTTGTACCGTTGGTGTTACAAATGTCCATAGGCGATGGCAACCGCTTTCCATCAAGTGGGCCGTCTGCCTGTCTGCTTAGCTCCTGCAATAAAAATAAAAATTTTAATGTCTTACTGACATGCCACAACCCATAACTGATTGATTAAGAGAGAGTTTGTTAAAAAGTATGTTAAATAATTAAAACCGCAAAAAATTGATTTCGTTTATATAGAACTTCATACCCTTACTGTTCGGTCCTAGTGTGACTAGTATAAGGTAGATAGAAAATCGCTCCGTCAAATTTGTTGTCTACCCTCTTTCTGTGTGAGGTGAGAGCGAGCGAAGCCCCGGGTGAAAACTAGTAAAGCAATAAACGAGTATAGGAAATTAATACATTGTATACATATTATTACAATACATAAGGTGCAACATTGACAAATTATTAACAGCGCCATCAATACTTGCGCTTTAACATCATGACATAGTGAAGGTGTTCAAATAATTTTCACTTACATTTTCTTACTGAAAAATTAGCGCCATCTATGTATTGGACTCCGTTCTCACATCATCCAGAGGTTCTAGCATTTTGAACTGTTACATGGGAAAATCTTCGAACGTGATGTTAACTAGAAGTACGCCATCTATCATTTGTCGTTTACATCTAAGTTGTGTTAAGGTATCGCTTGGTTCCAGACCAAATCAAGGGGTTTTCAAGAGAAATTGAATTTCATATACGAGTAATATTCGATTTAAAGTGATAGATGTCAGGGATTTCTCGAGTTTTTGAAATGATAACTTTTTATGGGAGGGTAAACCGCTTCGTTACATAACGCGTTACGGCGCCAGCCTGTCTATCTTCCCTTTCTCTCACACATACGGCAGCGGTAGGCAGGCTCCTTCTCTCTCATCTTAACCCACAGCGTTAGCCGTATTTCGGTAATTAGATAGAATAATTATAAAAATGTAAATTCTCAAAATTTTTATGTACATATTCAAGAATAGTAACTAAGAATAAAATATATTTTATAATGAATAAAAGGTTTCTCGTAATAAATAACCTTTCTTTACATTATTAAGATTTAAGTAATAACCCAAGCTTTTCTCAAATTATACAATTTCTACTATTTAAATTTAAATAGTTCAACTTCGATTAGTTTAAGTTATCACTTCTGTCAGGCGTCCCGGGACGCACACTTTTTTTTTAAGTTGCGAAGGCAGACGGCCCGGCTGATGGAAATCGGTGGCAGCACACATCGACACGAGAGCCACAGTGCGGTGTAAAAATAAACTTTCTAGATCTATCTAGGTCTTAGAAGTAGAAGAAACAGTTAAGCAGAAGAAGAAGGCCTCATCGCTTAAATCAAACGCTAACCTTTAAGATGAGATAGGACAGTCAGATAGGAGGAATAGAATAGAAGATAGTAATAGGAGAAGCGTTAAGGAAGATGGAATACGAGGAGGAAATAGGCCATCACTCAATTAAACACGATTAGCTCAGAGGTACCTTAAACGGTGATATGTGGTGAGAGCGTGGTATCATACTGATTAAGATAATGATTCCACTGTTCTACCATGTTCTGTTTAATGGTATGGGAGTTGCATACATCTAGTCATCACAGTGGACAACGAACTACTGGCTAGCGCAATCCCGGAGCGCACATATTAATAGTTGATTTATCTCGCTCGCACATCATCCGTCCCGCTCACACACTGCTATATATTGTATTAGCTGCACGACGTGTTAATATTTGCGCTTAAGGTTACCGTTTCCAAAATAAATCAGTTCACATCAGCCCTCGATAGTGAATAGTATCCTCTGTCATCTCAAGCATCATATAGCCTCTACCCCTCGCTGCTACAAGAAAATCTTTTTTGCAAACGGAATTGACACCCTGAAAATTAATTTCAAAATGAGCGTCAGAGAAGCGTGGCTTGGTTTATATAATGTAATAACTTATAAAAACTAAGTGATAAGTTAAATTAATAACTTATAAAATAAACAAGGTGAGCCGTTTCTGTAGGTCGAATCTTGCGGTTCGAATATTAACCGCCGCGGAAGGTTGTTCCACACACATCCGCGGAACTTCCCTGAACTCCCTGAAACTTGGAGGCGAAGTGTTTTGTACGAAATTATTAGGATAACAGCTCGGGTTGAGTACCTGCCGGCCCTTCTTTGATAATGTTAAAAGTTCACCAACTAAGTCGTAATAAATATTTCCAAGTTGCGGCTTTGCGCGAATGTTTTCGACTAACTTCCAGGGATTCGGAAATACACGTTGAAGATGTTTTACACAATTGCTTTGGTGTAATTTTAACCTGCTGCATAATGGCCTCACTTGCCTAAGCATATGTTGAATTATGACCGAAAGTAATATCTCTACGGTTGATAAGATATCAAATTAGTAAAAAATTTTATGCAAAATAAGTTCCACTGGAGACCACTTTCTGAAGGTCATAATATTTAAGTTAAAATTTAACTTTACTTCCTATTTATTATATGTACAGCGCTTTGCAACATGTTTTTGCTGTTAAGGAGAAGAAGCGGCAAGAAACTCCCCAGCAACACGTCTAGCTAAAAATTGTTTTTATATTTCTCTTATTATATTTATATCTCAAGTTCTTTTTTGTAACTTTTACACAGAAGTATGTTACAGAATTACTTTTTGATGAATTAATGGAGTTGTAGCAAACAGTTCATACTCAATAAGACCAAGGCACAATAAAAGGAAAGAAATATATTATTATGGTTATAATAATGACATGACGTACAAAAATTTTTTGCTGCACCATATCTCCATAAATTCCTTACAAGCTTGGCAAGATAAAAAGGTTATACAAAATATAGTAAAAGATGAAGATATGATATGACAATACCTTAAGGGCCCGGTGGAAAACCAGCGCTGGTTTTAACAGATGAGCACTCTGCTGAGACTAAAGCCCCTTTTAGGGCAAGATTGTGTTACTTTAGTTTTAAACTTGTTAACGTAACACCTACACTATCAATGTAATGTGTCCTGAATAAAATGATTATCTTTTTTTTTCTATAGAAGAACCGGCCATTAGTGATTAAACGATTAAATAATAATAAAAACAATAATACTAATCTGAAGTATCGTTTATCTTATGGACAGAATCAGAAATGAGGATATCCGTAAGAGAAACAAGGTATTTTTCTGATTGCATGAGTTGAGTAGACAGGCAGACGGATCACCTGATGGAAAGCGGTGGCCATTGACTATGGCCATTTGCAACACCAAAGGTGCTACAAATGTGCTGCTGCTCTGTTAAGGGAGACTGGAACCTGGTCATTAATGACAGAACACAACTCAAGGTTGTTATGGCGGCATACTCTAGACTACGAGTGGTAGTCATCCAGACGGGCAAATACTATAACCACCTGACTGTTTTGTCGCATCTTATGACAGGCCTCCCGGCACCAGGAACTAGTATTTTTTTCTCTGTTCCTGTATGGTTTAAATTTGACATACATAGCTCACTAAATTAGCAAGTTGAAGTGGCAGTGAGCTGATCACGTCGACGACGACGGCAAGTGGAATGAACTTGTCTAGAAGTAAAGATAGTGTCTCAGGACCGACGACTTGAGTAAGATCGCCGACAGGGGCTGGTTGATGGAAGCAGGAAACTGGGATACGTGCCACAGACTTCACGGAATCCATCCTACCCCTTATAGTACACACACTTTTTTTTTATCAACGCGGTCCATAATTGCCCATTTGTGGCGGCGTTGGGTTTAGCGATAAGCAAACTGTATCAAAATGAAAAAAAAGGAGAATGGGACAACTTTGATAGGAATTTGAGAACGAGCACACATGTACCTGGTAAACGGGCGTGAAATGCGGCTCCTCTTCTCCTCAGTCCATTTCACTTTATTGTACTTGATATATCGTTTATGAATGTAATGTATTTGATTATTAACTAATACGGAGAAAAGATGGGGTTTAAATTATTATTATTTATTAGTTTTATTTTATAACGTATAGTGTTTATACCAATGTATTTACTGTGGTGTGGGTTATATTATTGTATGTTGAGGGCGCCATATATTTTATGTTAAATTATTTTATTATTATTAATTTTTTTATATTTTTTTTTACTGATGGCTGCAATGCCGTTTATTGATTGATTTTGCCAATGTCGTGTTTTTATTTTATTTACAAGACGGAGCGATTTTATTTTATTGATGACTTGACAGTGAATATGAATGACATGCGTGCGAAAAAGGTAACACGGTGCCAGATTTAAAAGAAGAATTTAAATATGTTAGAAGAAAAGATCGTATAGGAGGGAAGAAGGATTATATGGCGGTATCAGCCCCACTGCTGGGCACGGGCCTCCTAATTTCTTAGAGGAATGGATAGTATACTCAACATGCTTGTTCAAGGAAGTTGGCGTGTTTCACACATCGATTATATCCTTGTGCAGGTTTCATCACGATGTTTTCCTTCATCGTTAGCACGCCGTAATTGTGACAATATGCACATCAGGTCAGAAAACTTCCTTAGTAGTACCTGTTTCCCGGTCATGTTTTGAACCATAGCCTTCTGCTTTAGCAATAAGCGATCGCGGCTTATCCAATGACAATAAATGTCTTTTATATTACTTTAAAAATCTCAGTTAGATCGTCCATATTTCCAGTTCTCATTCCGAGCGGGAATTCTCTTGATGAAATTGTAGAGATTTTTCGTAATGAAATCTTTCGAGATGTGTTCTTTTTACGGTCTTTGAAATTAACAGTCGCCTTTGACTCAGCTAGAAATTTAATTAAATTATATTCGCTTAGTTCTTTTTGCTACTTTTTTGGTGATTAAGTCTTACGATTAAAAATAATACTGCTTTTTAGGGTTTCGTGGCAAAAATGGTACACTTTGGTAAAATTACGTTTTAACGGTTTTGTGTGTGGCATTGAATTTCAACGTTTCAGTCACTTTTCCATAGCCGTGATCACGAAAGACAAAGATGCCAATTGTCAATGTTGTAATGTTGAAGTTATTAATTAGCCTATCCCAAATCCCAACTTTTTCGTTTTATTTTTGTTTATATTTATTATTTACTCCATAGGAGCCTGATCTAATTTATCATCGCTTCGCAACATGCTGTGACTTGAGATATTTTTTATTGTATTATGTACTAGTCGCGACAACTTAAGGAAATACTATTTCTTCCCTTATGCCTGTCTTTAAGTTTCACGGTATTTTTTTTCGGAATATACTTGGTCATACACAGTAGTATAAAGAACGGTTAAAGATTAGGGGTGGCTGCCTTGCACGTAACCGAGGGTGGTAATCTTTTTTCAATGTATTTATATCCTGTGTAAAAACAACACATCAATACCTCTTAATGATGGCCTATAAAGCCAAGATAAAGTTGTTTATGGGATATAGAGTTATCGGTCTGGCACTAGATTTTATAGTTTAATATGTATATATACTTACATATCTACATTCTAAATGCTGGTGAATAATAAGTTAAATATATAATTATTTATTTTACACCATTAGAAAAAAATAGCGTAAAAATATTCTTAATGTGAACGATGGATATTATTTTTACTGCACGAGTTCAGCACAGATGCCTATGGGCATTTGCAACACCAAAGGTTCTACAAATGCTCTTAAGGGAGACTGGAAACTGGCCATGCCGGAACACAGCTCAAGGTTGTCATGGCAGCATATTCTAGCAAGGGTTCGTGGCAATCCAGACGGGCAAATACTCTACCATATGGCTGTGGGTTGTTACCTCTTACGACAGGCCGCCCGGCCGCAGGAGATTGTGTTCTTTCTCCGTTCCTGAACGGATGACAATATTTTGGATGAAAGCTTTTTCATTTTTAGTTCAACTACAACAGCGGAAGTTTTTCAACCTTTAATACTTCGTAAACTATGACGTATTTTCCAGATTTCTTAATTTAAGTACAAAACTATGATTTTCATGTAAAAATAATTGCTTCTTCATAAACATCAAACTTCTAAGTATATTAAGAAACTTGACGTAAAGCTTTTCTCAATACATTAAATAAGTTGAAGCGAGTTCTTTGTGCGGTAAACTTACTTATGATAAGCATTTAAGTTATCAAACTTAGGCAACGGCTGGGCCCTGTTATGCCTTTTATGTTGAACTTAGATAGTCTTCAATGTATAAATGTTATGACTAACGTCTTCTTCTTCTATCTTCTTTTTTAAAGAACAAGACAAGATATTTTCTAAAATTTTCGCGACTTGTATCTATAACGATTTTTACGTTTTACATACATACATAACTTCACGGCTCCTAACATCACCTTCTGCTAACACATGACACATTTTACGTTTTAACGGTTTTAAATGCGATAATTTATTTGATTTTTGTTATTCGGAGGTTTCGGCTACTTTTTAGTGGCCGTGGTCAGGGAACATGATGAGTAACGTGTTGATATGATATAGCTTTTTTATTGTTAATATATATACACTTGTTTTGTTATTATTTATGTGAATTAAATTTTATTTTTGTTTGTTTTAGGTAAGCCTATTGCCGACTGTGATTCATAAAGGTTTGTTAATTATAAATTAGTATCTTGTGTATATAATTGCCAGTAAGGTGTCTAACGGTGATGCGTACGAATGTGCGAATCGTGAAGGCGTTCTTACTAATATTGATTATATTATTTGTTTAATCTAACGAAGTGAATAAATACTTCATAAAAAAATCTTGAGTAAATAAATAAAATATTCATACGAGTGTAGAAGGTGGTGGTGGAAAGTGTATATAATATTAAAGAACATCATAACAAAATATTTAGAACAATGGTTGGCAACACCAACAAATAATTGAGTTTTTGCTTTCGTCATAATAAAATTCTTTCAATATGTAACGGTGCAAAAGTGTATTAATTAAATATCTCTCGTAGTGCAATTTTCAAGACCAGTTTTGATTTATTCTCCGCATATTAAATACAATTATATAATTTTTTTGGTCCTTTTTTTATTCCTATTTAATATATACAAATTATAATTTTTTATTAGTTCTATATGCTTCGCAAACTCTTCTAATTCACGCTAAGGTGGTCTGGAAGAAATTTGTTTAAATGATACGATCGCCTAATTATTTACTGAAATTTCTTCAACTATAATGGTGTGTGATAAAAAATTATATTATATCGTCGTAATCTTTCAAGTTTTGTCTAAAGATACGCTACATGTAAAATAATAAGTCTCAGCAACAAGTGCTACAGTTATAGTAGTACCATTATCTAACACTACTTCCTGGCAAACGCTGGGAAAGTTCGATAACATCTGAACGAAAAAAAGTTAAATCTAGAACAGTCACTGTTTAGACTGTATTTATTGAAGCCCGAAATAAGGCGGGCTCTTGCCCCACTCCAATATTAGTTGACGTTTCAGCCAGACTTTATGATTTTTTACGTATATCGGATTCCAATAAAGCGCAGAGAGCAAAAATTCGCTTCAATGTAAAGGTAGGTACACATGTGGAGCAGACGCGTGTTTCGAATGGATCGTCTTCATACATTATGCGCATATTGGGATCGTTCATTGTTATATTAATATGGGAGGCCCTGACGCACCTGGTGGATGTTGATGTTTGGAGCCACACCTACTATTTTGGTAGGTATATTGCTTGTGGGCCAGTAAACCAATATTGTCACGAGCCGCGAGACTCGAATTAAAATGCTCTAAGAATTGCTATAGAGTTTCTTAGAACTATACAAACATGTATACCAGAGGTACAAATATAACCGAACACAACAAGTCCAAACGTAATGTAGAAGGTCGTAATTCCATAAAACGCGCAAAGTCCGTCACTAAACGTTTCCCGGTTGTAGTACACACTTCTTGCTTTGCTCGTGATTATCGCTCGACTGACCGTCCCTCAATGGGGGCATTGTTTTATGATGCACAAATGCAATGTCTCCGTATCTAAGTCGACTTTATTCCGACACACCTGGTTAATGACTACCATAAAAGATTACAAAACAATAATGGACTGTTCTCTAGGATAATTAGTAAACGCATGCCAATAAAGAAGTAAACAAAAGCAGTCCAAATACCGAAAGGAAATAAAATGTGTTTTTTACAGATATGCAGGTGTGAATTTGTTTTTGTCTACGCCTAGGTCGTATTATAAGTATATATTTTAAGTATCTATTACGCTAGCGCACTAAGTATAGACACAAACTACATTTGTCGCATCAGCATTTAACGGTATGAAAGAAACCCAATCCCAAACCAAACTAACCATTCCTTAAGCTCCTACCACACCTCCAACCTTTTTTTTTTTTTTTTTGTACAGGGGAAATCCGTTTGAGGATCGTAGGCCGCGCGAGGGGGAAAGATCGCGGCCCGTATGTGGGATTCGCCAGGTCGGGGTGGCACTAGCGCCCCACGATGGGATGTGGAGAGCTATTGCCACACCACGGTTAGGGATACTCACTAAAACCCCTGTCCGATCCCGAGCGTCCTTTGTCCGGGCTGTGGGCTCGCTCGCGCATTCACCACCAGCCCGGACGGACGACGGCCGGCCCCTTTGCGGGCTGGCCTCACCATTTAGTGGCCGGAGATCTGGGTCTCTCCGGCTCCTCTTTCTCACCGAGCGAGGTGAGAGGGGGCGCGCGGATCGGCGCACGACCCTCCTCTCCGGCCTTAATGTGCGGGCGGATCCGGTTTCCCCGCCGGTCGCCCGCACGGCCGTAGCCTACGGCGGCTGGAGATCGTTGTGCACGATCCTCCGATGTCGCCGCCGGCTCACCACACCTCCAACCTAAACCAACCCAAGCCAACAAATCCCAACTGAAAAATTTATTTGTGTGAAAAGTAGCAAGTAAGAAAGAAAGAAAGAGAAACTTTATTTGAAGAAATAGAGACGTAATTACTTTCCTTATACATTATGATACACAGAGCATGTTTTGAGAATTTTTACACCGCATTTTCAGCAAACAAGGTTTGCACTCAGCATATTGCTATGCCGGAATTATGTCCGACACAACGCTGATTTTCAGTGCAAATCTTCCTTTTGGAGCAAGACCAAAACGACCCAATTTTGTAAAATAATAATTATTAATAAAATTAATTCTACTTGAGTTAGTAAATCAAATAAATTTAAAAACCCAACAACAAAATACTTCGTTACGTTAATTTTAAAAACAAATACCCGTATGACAACTTGTATCGAATACAACGCGATAGAGTGATTGCCGAGTGTTACCACATTGTGTGTGCTACGTCACTGTAAATTGTAAAATTATTTTCTTTCTTTCACTGACATGAAAGTATTTAATATGACTGTTATTTTACTGTAAAGATATGAAGTGGTAAATATATTTTATTTTCCACATGACATAAGACGCATTTTGAAATAGTTTTTACCATTAATATTAACGGAGGTAGAAAAGGTATATAATACTAGTTTGTGCCCGCGACTTCGTCCGCGTGGAATAGTTAAAAAACACCCAATTTTGAAACATTCTTCATTGGTGCTCCACTCCTAGTGGTCTTAGCATGATGATATAGCCCACAGCCTGCCTCGATAAATGGCCTATCTAAGACTGAAAGAATTTTTCAAATCAGACCAGTAGATCCTGAAATTAGCGCGTTCAAGCAAACCCACAAACTCTTCAGCTTTATATATTAGTATAAGACAAGATTTTACGCACGTTGATATTTCTGCGGCTATCGCTACCAAAATGGTTGATCTAAGTAAGCCACAATAATATACAAAATACTGAATCTCATTAGGAGAGTATCGCAATAATTTCTCATTATGCCCATAATTGGCAGTGTCGGTCGGTTTTTCCAAATTCCTCTCCGAGGCAGGAAATAATTTAAATAGCGCTTCCACTCGGTAGGACAGGGCCGCCTTTTTGGCCAATAATTATTCGCTCTTGTTATCGCAGTGAAATTGCCTATTCACGGCCTCAAAAACTGCCGCTAATCGTTGCTTTGTCTTCGAGGGTTTTTAACTTAGGAATATTTCGACTCTTATACGATATTTCATATTTTTGGTTTGTAACACCAAATACCAATGTGCTGCTTTTATGGGCAGAATCAGAAATGAAGATATCCGTAAGAGAAACACGGTATTTTTCTGATTGCATGAGTTGAGTAGACAGGCAGACGGATCACCTCATGGAAAGCGGTGGCCATTGACTATGGCCATTTGCAACACCAAAGGTGCTACAAATGTGCTGCTGTTCTCTTAAGGGAGACTGGAACCTGGTCACTAGTGCCGGAACACAACTCAAGGTTGTTATGGTGACATAGTTTAGACCAGGGGTGGTAGCCAGTCGGGCAAATGCCCTACCACCTGGATGTGGGTTGTTTTAACGCCTCGTACGACAGGCCGCCCTAACGCAGGAAATTGTATTCTTTCTCCATTCCTGCATGCATAATGAATTATTAGATTTTGTTAACTGTTTTACTAATGGTTTTTACGAATTTCATCATCATCATCTGTCAACAGCCGTATATTAAAGCCTGTCCAGCACCACCAGACTACTGTCGCTGGGCATTGTACCTAGAACGCTGGCAGCCATTACCTAACTTGATACAGAGGCTAATCCTTTGAGCGTATTAAGCTCTAGCCTTCCGGTCTCCTGTTATATCGACCAGATGTTTTTTTTATATTTTGGAATACTTTGTGTCTGTCAATATAGAAAAAAAACTTCACCACAATAGTTACTAACAATCTAAAAAGAAAAATGGAAAGTATAAAAAAGTATAAGATTTTGTATTGTTTGTATAATTCTAAAAAGTGTAAGACATTGAATTATTTTAAATTACATTTTTTTATTTGGGTTTTAAATTGATATAAATTACCGATGAAAGGATCTACATTAGTAAGTAGTATTGCTAACAAGTGCGGCATAAAAATGTGTTTTTTGTATAATTATTTTTTATAAGTGGTGGTATTGAAAATAGGGTTGTACGTGCACACTTCAGGAGTAAATTTTTGATGAGAAATGGGGAATCAACGTAATTATTCATAATTTCGTAGTGGTAAAGTTGGACTCTTATAGTTCGACATGATCGTGGAGTAATCTCAGGTGGTGGTTGCTTTAACGTGTGCATTTGTATTTTAAATGCTTTGAAAACTTATTTTGTTTTGACTCGATACTTTTAATGTAAATGTGTTCATTCAAAACATACAAAACTCACTGCAATAGCACAAGCACAGAAAATAATAATTCTACAATAAATTCAAATCCACTCCCAACAAACTACATTCAATTCAAAATACGAGTGCTTTAACTGAACGAGGAATCTGTTATTTTCTTTTAAAACTCATTCGTTTATCTGAAGTTCTCGACTCTGCGAACATGTGTTCAACTCGTTCTTCGGATCCGCAACTTTGCGGTCGATGGAATTTGCAATCACTTCTTGCACCGCAGGAGGTTTTAGAACTGAATACGATTTACAACTATTATTATTATTTTGAAGGAAATTATTGTTTCATTTTAAATGCCTAATGCAAATTCAAAAAAAGTTTTTATTCAATGTAAGTTCCACTGGAGAGCATTTTTGAAGGTTTAGACATTTAAGGCTTACAGCAACGTCTAACCCCTTGAGGATTTTTCGGGCGTAATTTCTACATGCAGCCTTTTTTTCAAAATGATTATTATTTTATTGTAAATAAAATGAAGTAGTGTTTAAAAAAATAATAAAACCAAATTATTTATCTCCCTTTTATAATGGTGTAGATTTTTTAAAATTCTGTTTTGATAAAAATTGTAGGAGTAAATTGGTTTCATGTCAATAGTTTTGAAGTGATTTGGTAAGGTGCCCAAAAGGCTGGCTTTGTTTCCTCGCTGAATCGCCATACTGATCCGTTGGCTGCGGTAGGCACCAGCCGTCTGATCAGCTGAAGAGTCAATGAGTCGTTTTGATTAATGTTCGTAGAAGCTCACGACCTCAGGACCCTACGGTCCAAGTTTTCTACAGCAAACGGCTAAGTTTTCTTTTATTGCATTAGATTATTTAAAAATGTCATCAGTAAATAGCAACAAAAAATTGTTTTGTCGGTCCCTACTTTAAGCCGTCCGCGGCAACAGACGCCTTAAGTAAATTTCCTATTATATGAATACCGCTTCGCAACGTGTTATTGTGGTTTTAAGGAGAAAAAGCGCCAGAAAATTCTCCAGCAACACATCATATATGATGACCATTTGACAAAAACGTTTAATGTACAGACAAATCCTCCAGATTTATATAGTAATACATACATATATGTATGCGACGATTGGATATCAGACGTGGAAAGTGAGCTCCTTAACAATCCCGTCGCAGATGGCGAAGCCGCTCCTTAAATACGTCGTTGCCATGACAACGACCCTCCCAGACCGCGTTCATTATCGTTTCGGGCCACAATGGCTCCTTTATGTTGTGCTAAATAGTTTAGCATTGTTTGCTATAGGTCACGTGTTGTGGACTATCAACGCGCACTTCTATGTACGGCTGAGTGATAATGTAAATTGTGTTACTACTTATTATCACTTGCTGTAGTGGATTAGTGTAATAAATACTTGTTATGAAGCACAGTATTATCTACCCAGTAGCTCACGACACCACAATCTATTATGTTAATACGTGAAGTATAAAGTTTTTTATGAAAATTGCACGGACGGAGGAATATAAATTTTTGCATATTTATACTTTATATAGAAAAATTTGTGCAAACGGGTAATATTTTTTAAAAAATTTTGCATAAAAAATACATTAGATCAATCAAAAAAACATTACACATTACACATTTTAGCCAGGTGGTAGGGCATTTGCCCGACTGGATGGCTACCACCCCTGTTCTAAAGTATGTCGCCATAACAACCCTTAGTTGTGTTCCGGCATTAGTGACCAGGCTCCAGTCTCCTTCAAGAGAGCAGCAGCGCATTAGTAGTACCTTTGGTGTTATTAATGTCCATAGGCGATGGTAACCGCTATCCATCAAGTGGGCCGTCTGCCTGTCTGCTGAACTCCTGCAATAAAAAAAAAAAAAAAAAAAAAACACATACTACCATGTATTTGACACACACGCTTTTGTTTATTGTAAAAGTCAAATGAACAGTGTAGCCTTGGCGAAATCTGTGATTATAGAAGTACCTATAGACTTTGACAACAGAATCTTAATAATGTTCAAACTTATAATTAAAATTTATTTATTATGGTCGAATTACGACCACGGTCGACCACTAGTTAACATAAAAGTTTGAAAAAATTAAAAGTTGACTGCGATTTTCTGGTCCTAGGCGGAAGAACCACAGTGATGATGTTGGCTAGCATTATGTTGAGATTAGGTCCAATTTAGGACTTATTTTGTTACTATTCCCTTTTTATTTATTTTAGCTTAGTTTTCTTCCTGAACTATTTTTTTCTTTCTTTCAAAAAAGTGCAGACTTTTTTTGTTTTTTTTTTATGTTTCCTGTTTCTTTGCGTTTTACGTTAAAACTGCTAGACCAATTTCGATTCAGTTTTCGCTGATCGATAGCAAATTCCCGGGATTGAGATCTGCGCTACTTTTTATTTCGGTAATACCGCGGAAAAGTTCTCGGGAGCGATTTAGTGGTCAGATTGAAAAAACATATTTATTTATTTTAT